>WOVY01002810.1:0-178642 GCA_013436015.1 Rhipicephalus annulatus
TACTCGCATCCCACACATGGATCGAGTTAAAGTTTACGTTGTTCGGCGACTGGCCCACGGCATCGGGCCACACACACACAAGAAGCATGCGACCCGCTCCAGCTTTAGGAAAATATTGGCCAAGATGGAAAGGTAATGCGCCCTATCCCCCCTCCCCCATCTGCCCTCTCTTGCTGAAAAGTTTACAGCCAGTCATACTCGAAATGAACGAATGGATATTCTTTAAAGGATGAACAAACAAAACGTAAACAAAAATAATAATAACAAAAAATAATAATGAATTACTTAAAACTAAAGATAAAATCTTGATTATTTATTTATTTATTTATTTGCAATACCCTCAGGGCCAAACGGCATTACAGAGGGGAGTGGTTGCGAAAGAAAAGACAACATTTTTACAAATGCAGCGGCGAATCTTACATCGAGCAGAAGACCTTAATTATACAGGTTAGCTAACAGGCTTTATAGCAAACAAAAACGCGGGAATGATGAGAATTACATCAAGACAGAAAAAAACGACAAAAAAATAACTACTGTACAGGAACAACACAGCATCGGGTAATACAATACTTTGTTGGCTGTAATTACACATAATTAGCTAAGACACTTTTGAAATGAAGGTGATTTACAATGGTTGCCACTGATGCGGGAAGCCGGTTCCAGTCCTCGGAGGTGCGAGGTATGAAAGACTGAGAAAAGGCGCGAGTCCTGCAAGAAGGCAACCCGACCTTATGGGAATGATCCAGCCGGGGTGAGATATAACTAGGAGGCAAGATAAGACCGTCCCGCAGCGATGTGTGATGAAACAGCTTGTGAAACAAGTGGAGACGAAACATTTTACGACGGGATGAAAGTGAAGGTAAGTTGAGGCTAGATTTCATGGCTGTTATGCTAGCTGTCCTGTTGTAATTAGAAAGTATAAAACGAATTGAGTTATTCTGTACCATTTCAAGAGAGTGTATTAGGTTGGCATGACTAGGATCCCATACTGCAGCGGAATATTCAAGTTTAGGTCGTATTAGTGTAGTGTAAAGAAGAAGTTTCAAGAAAGGCCCCGCCGCGGTGGTCTAGTGGCTAAGGTACTCGGCTGCTGACCCGCAGGTCGCGGGTTCGATTCCCGGCTGCGGCGGCTGCATTTCCGATGGAGGCGGAAATTTTGTAGGCCCGTGTGCCCAGATTTGGGCGCACGTTAAAGAACCCCAGGTGGTCAAAATTTCCGGAGCCCTCCACTACGGCGTCTCTCATAATCATATGGTGGTTTTGGGACGTTAAACCCCACAAATCACAATCAAGTTTCAAGAAAGAAGGGGCCGTTGAAAAGTTGCGGCGGAGGTAACCTAGCATTCGGTTAGCATTTTTAATGACGTAATTACAGTGAACAGTCCAGGTCAGATCAGTTGTTATATGCACCCCAAGGTATTTATAGTTTGTCACGGGTTGAAGAGGGGTGTTATCAAGGTAATAGTTTGGAAGTTGATGGTTCGCTCTCGAGACACGTAAAAATTGGCATTTCTTATTGTTTGATTTCATGAGCCATGTTTTACACCAAAGAGAAATGGAGTTAAGATCATGTTGAAGAGAGGTAATATCGCCATCACAAGTTATCTCTCGGAAGATTACGCAGTCATCCGCAAATAAATGAATATTGGAGGTAATGCAGGACGGTAAATCATTAATGTATATAAGAAAGAGCAGTGGGCCTAGTACAGAGCCTTGTGGTACGCCGGAATGAACGGCACTTGGTTCAGAGCTTACATTATTAACTGAAACAAATTGAGAACGATTTTTTAGAAAACATTCGAGCCATGTTAGAAGCCTGGGATTTATATTAAGTTCATTTAATTTGTGCAACAGCAAGTTGTGACAGACTTTATCAAAAGCTTTGGAGAAATCTAAGAATATGCAGTCGGCAGAGCTATTTTGGTCGAGAATAACGTTTAATTTGTGTGTAAAGGCTACAAGCTGGGTTTCGCACGAGAATGTTTTCTGAAGCCATGTTGGTGACTCGTAAAAAACGAGTTAGACTAAAGGAAGGTTGCAAGGTTAGAGTACAAAATGTGCTCCAGTATTTTGCATGGAATGCTAGTAAGTGAGATCAGTCTATAGTTTAATGGGGAATGCTTGTCACCGGACTTGTGAAATGGCACAATTTTGCCAATCTTCCATTCGATTGGTAATACGCCTTCGTGAAGAGACTGTTGAAAAATTTTAGTAAGAATAATGGATGAGTAGGCACAGGTACCTTTAAGGAACTCGGTGGTAATCAGGTCGCAGCCCGGGGCGGATGAAAGTTTGAGGGACTTAATTATGTTTTCTGCACCAACAGAATCTATCATAATTGGGAACATGACTGGGTAGTTATAGCATATCTTAGGTGGCAGAGGAACATTAATAGTGCGACAGAAATTGCCAGTGAAAGAGATGTTGAGAGATGAAGCGCACTGCTCAGGGGCTATAGCGTCTCCAGAGCCATTGATAAGGGTTATCGTTTGTTCACTACTTGGGTTTATGCCGCGCCAAAACTTTTTAGGATCGTTGGATAGCATGGATAGAAGAGTGGTATTAATAAATGTGTCTTTAGCAGATCGGATGACTCTGATGTACTCAGCAGACGCCAATTTGTAGGCATTCCATCGGGCAGCGTTGTTAGAACGCTTTGCTAATCTGTATAGACGCTTCTTTTTGTTAGATAGCCGTTTAATGTGGTTATTAAACCAGGGGGCGTGTAAGTTTGTAGTGATAGAGCGGACGGGGATGTATTTGTTGATCAGTTCATCTACCTTACGTATAAACAGATTCCAATTAGTTTGGACAGTGAGTGCGTTCATCGAAACCGTCCTCCAGAAAAGTGTCAAGAAAATTGCACAGGTCATTGTTAATGCCTTCAAAATTTGCTTTATTATAATCGCGAATTATTTTGGTGCTCTTAAGCGGCTTCGGACGCGGGAGCTTAATGCTGAACGACAATAAAGAATGATCACTTAGGCCCGGTGCATAGGTAATGTTTCGTAACAACGTCAGGACTGGTTGTTAGTACGAGGTCAAGGGTATTGGCGGTTGAAAATGTTGTTCTTGTCGGTTCATGAACTACTTGAGAGAAAGAAAATACAGAGCACAGGTCGACGAATTCTTTGGCTAATGTTGATAATGGAAGTACGGTAGGTGGCTCGGTAGCCCAATTAATATTAGGAATGTTGAAATCATCCAATAGAAATAAAGGCAGGCTAGGATAACGAGAAGAAACTGTATGTGTTATGTCATGAAGGTCATTTATGAAGTCGGAAGTGTGATCAGGGGGACGATAGCAAACGCCCACGATTATTTTCTGATAACCAAGTTCAATGATGGCCCATAAAATTTCTAAGTTGCTTGGGATATGTATACAGTGGGATTTGAGGTCTTCCGAAATTGCCAAAAGGACACCGCCCCCTTGACGGTTATTTCTGTCGCAGCGATAAATTGTGAAATTACGAGTGGTTTGAAAAATTTCGTTGTTTTGTACCTGCGAGTGTAGCCAAGTTTCCGTTAATACGACAACATCGGCGCAAGTCGTATCTATGGCAGAAGCTAAGGAATCGCGTTTGTTAATCACACTGCGAATGTTGGTGAAAAGAACTGATACGCAAGGAATGTGGCGACCACCGCCCCTCACGCCCCCCTATGTGCTAGACGAATGCGCAGCACTCCCTTTGTGTTTTACCGGCGCTACCGGGGTAGCAGTTGCACTCACGGTATCAGTTACAGAATTGTAGATATAGTGTTTTTGTTCATTACAAGCTTGTTGTACCGAATCTGGAAATCGTCTGTGTGAGTCTTGGCAAATTCGTACAATTTCTTGCGTGACGCGTGGTAGGCGAAAAGTCCTCGCTTACTGAGACGTCTTTTTCCATCAGTTTTTTGCGTACGGAGAGTAGTTTGTTTTTATTTTTAAAGTTCGAGAATCGCACCATAATTGGGCGACATTTACCTGGAAGATATTGCCCCAAGCGATGCGCACGCTCAATTGCAGTCTCGGGTAACGGGTCTAAAACGTCACGCAAGACTTCCCTTACGTGCACTTCGGTTTCCTCCCACGTTTCACGGTCGTCCGGTATATACCTCGTAGAATGATGTTATTGCGTCGCGACCTGTCCTCCAGATCATCAACGCGTGATTGCAGGGTATCTTGTTTAGATGTTAATGTTTCGACGGAACTCTGAAGGTGCACGATATCTTCATCCATGCGATCAAATGTTTTCATTTTTTCTTCTACGGCGTCTAACCTCTTCTGAATAGCACCAACTTTTGTTTCAATGCTTTTCTGCCCAGTTTTTATAGCTTTTATGTCGGCTATTAGCTCCGCGGGGTTCTTTGCCGATTCCATCTGCTGGGCATGAACCTCCTTGAGAAGGCGGAAAAGAATATTTGTATGCTGTGTAGGATCATCGGGTAAGTCCTCTAGGTCAATAAGGGCCTGGGAACGGGTATTACGCGGCCCGGGATTTGTCTCGACGTCACCAGAACACAGCAAAATAAGGATCATAGAAAAGCACTCAGAAAACGTTTCACATAATACGTGTGGGCAAGGAAGCAGCAGTAAATAGCGGTTATCACTTCGCTTAGCATGTAGCGAAAACCGTTTACACACCTGCGAAATGCAGAATAATATAATAGTAACACGCGCCGGTCGGTGCACGTAGCATCGAATTCGTTTATTTTCACGCGCTATATTGATGATCCTATGTGTGCGACTTCACCTGTGTGTAAATAAATTAATTGAGTAATTTATTTTCTGTGTTTCACGAAACTTCGCGGAGGCACGTCAGTCGCCCAGGGCTCTCGTTGGTTCCGTGGGTAAGTGATCCGAATTTCTTTATAAAGTGCATAACTTCCGCTGTTCGCGCTCCCGTGTGTTCTGGAAGCCGGATTGTAGGAGTATGACACTTACGCGTTCGAAAGAGTGACCAGGAAGGTTGATATGTTTGGAGGATGGCAAATTGGGGAGGCCCTTTACGTGTGCCTTGTGGTTGTTGAAACGCAAACGAAACGCGGTTTCCGTGTGTCCAATATATTCCTGTTTGCACACCTCACAGCGAATTTAGTATACCACATTGGCTTAGTCACAGTTATGGTCGTCTTCAATTCTGTACACATAGTCTGAACAGGAGGCTTCGGCCGTATCTGTGGTCACCATGTGTGTGCACATCCTGCAGCGAGGTTTCCCGCACGGTCTAGAGCCCTGATGGTGGTCGGATTTGTGTGTTTTCGCCCTGACCAGTAATTCTCTCAGGTTTTGATTTCTTCGGTAAACCACCTTGGGCGGAGTCTGAAAAACGGCAGAGAGGCGACTACTCTGTTTAAGTATGTTGAAGTGGTGGGTTAGTGTAAAATTCACTCGAGGGGCGGCGGCGGAGTATATGAGGATTAAATTTGCCCCTGTCGGAGCTAACGCGAGAAAGATCCAGCCCTGACAGCGTTAAGTTTTCGAGCTGGTTTTTTTATTATCGCGCTGCACCCGCCGCGCGGCCCAAATGCCAGCTTCTTCCTCCTTGACGAGCAGCGCATTGAGGCGCTACAGGGCTCCCCCCCCGTAGAGCGAGAGCCGTAGGAATCACCAGAGAAGTCGCCCAGTGGACATGCTTGGATGTTGGCATCCAGACTTCAGATTGAAACCCCGCAGCCGCGAGAGCGGCGATATACGCAGGTTTCAGTCGATAAGCAGCCACGACGTCTTCACGGCCATTGATGTCCAGCGTGAACGTCTTAGGTGTACGATGGAGTACGCGGAATGGGCCATCATAGGCTGGTGTTAGTGGTGGCCGTATTTGGTCACGCCGAACGAAGACGTGACTGCAGTCTTGCAGATCCTGACTGATGAAAACAGACTGGGTGTGTCGGTCAGCAGGAATCACAGGAGCAAGGTCCCGAAACGTGGTGCGCAGCTCTCGAATGTACGTGGAGGCATCGTGAGCAGAAGGTGGCGATGATGGCTCGAAGAATTCTCCTGGAAGACGCAGGGAAACGCCATAGACTAGTTCGGCTGATGAGCAGCCGAGATCCACTTTCAATGCTGATCGGATGCCCAGAAGTACGAAGGGGAGGTGGTCGAGCCAACGTTCCCTTGGCTGGTGAGCAGTGAGGGCAGCTTTCAGTTGTCGATGAAGCCGTTCGACCATGCCATTGGCGGAAGGATGGTAGGCAGTTGTGTGGATGTGTCGAATGCCCAGGATATTGGCAAGTGCGGTGAAAAGGGCCGATCGAAACTGACGACCGCGATCAGTGGTGACGACAGAAGGGCATCCAAAGCGCGACACCCAGCCGTTTGTGAAAGCCTTGGCAACTGTTGGTGCTGTAATGTCGGAAATGGGAAACGCTTCCGTCCATCTGGTGAACGCTTCCGGCCATCTGGTCCACACATGTCAGCAGGTAACAGGCTCCTTGCGATGACGGAAGGGGACCGACGATGTCGAGATGGACGTGAGAAAACCTTGCGTCTGGAGGCCGAAACGAGGATGTTGCCGTGACAGTGTGACGGTAAACTTTAACGCGCTGGCACTCAAGGCAGGTTCGCGCCTAGCGTCGGACATCAGCATTGATGCTTGGCCAAAGGAAACGAGATGTGACTAGCTTCTGGGTCGCACGAATACCAGGATGGCTCATGTTGTGCAATTGATCGAAAATTGCACGACGAAAAGCTGAAGGCACGAAGGGCCGAGGGACACCAGTAGACGTTTCGCACGGTATTAATGAGGTAGAAAATGGAAGCGGGCACTCAGTGAACGATAGAGACGTGGATGAAGAGCGAAGACGATGCAGCTCAGGATCGTTGCTTTGGGCAGCTGCGAGCTCTTCCATGTCTAGTGGTGGCTGGGTCGACAAGGCATCCATGCGAGATAGTGCATCAGCAGCAGCATTTTCCGGCCCATGTACGTGTCTGAGATCCACAGTGAACTCGCAAATAAAGTATAGTTGTCGGATCTCCCGTGCAGTATAATTGCTGTGATTGCGATGGAAGGCAAACGTCAGGGGCTTGTGGTCTGTAACGACGTAAAAGTCCCGGCCCTCCAATAAATGACAAAAATGTTTGATGGCGAGGTATACCGCGAGGAGTTCTCGGGCAAATGTACTGTATTTTGTCTCTGGTGGCTTCAGTTTTTGCGAGAAAAACACAAGGGGCTGCCAACCGGATGCGTGCTGCTCGAGAACAGCGCCAACTGCCACGCTTGATGCATCGGTGATTAGACGAATTGGGGCACCAGGGACGGGATGTATGAGCATGGTAGCGTCTGCCAGAGCCTTCTTGGCAGTGTCGAAGGCAGATGCAGCGTCCTTGGTCCACTCCAGTGGCGCAGCCGTGTCTTTCTTTTTAGCCAATAGGTCGGTCAAGGGCCTTAGGAATGTGGCGCACTTTGGAAGAAAGCGGCAATGGAAGTTTGGTAGGCCCAGAAATTCTCGGAGTCTCTTCAGTGAAGTCGGGGGTGGAAAGTCTTGAATAGCCTTCACTTTGCTGGCGAGTGGTTGGATACCCTTTAGAGTGACAAGGTGGCCTAGGAACTCTTTTGTAGCGACGCCGAAGAGGCACTTATTGGGATTAATTACGAAGCCGTAATCATCCAGGCGGTGGAACAGGGTGCGCAGGTGGGCTTCATGCTCAGGTCCGGATGAGCTTGCTACAAGGAGGTCATCAAGGTAGGCAAATACGAAATCGAGACCTCGCGTGACCTCGTTGATAGTGCGCTGAAAGGTCTGTGCAGAGTTGCGCAATCCAAAAGGCATCCTCACATATCCAAACAGACCGAATGTGGTGGTGATGGCCGTCTTCGGAATGTCGGCGGGTTCTACAGGAATCTGATGGTAAGCCTTCATTAAATCAATCTTAGAGAAGATTGTGCACCCAGCCAAATTTGATGTGAAATCCTGTATGTGAGGAAGTGGATAGTGGTCTGGTAAGGTGTGGGCATTGAGAGCGTGGTAATCCCCACATGGTCTCCAGTCGCCAAGATCTTTCTTCGGCACCATGTGGAGTGGCGACGCCCAGTTGCTGGAGGAAGGCCGCACAATGCCGAGTTCAAGCATGTGCTCAAACTCACGGTGGGCGATGGCGAGGCGTTCTCCAGATATTCGACGGGGTCGTGTAAAAACGGGGGGTCCAGTGGTCACAATGTGGTGAGTGATGGAATGCTTCACCGGTGACTCTCTGGTGTGCGGCTTCGTGATGCTGGGAAAGTCGTCGAGTATTTTTGCATACGGCGAAGCAGGTGTGAGAGCTCGCAGTCCCGTTGGCGAGGAAGTACAGAGTACACCGTTGATGGAGAGGTGGGTGTTGAGATCAATGAGGCGATGAGCATGCATGTCCACAGCAAGGTTGAAAAAAAAACTGAGGAAGTCAGCTCCAAGAACAGCTTGCAAGACGTCAGCGAAGATGAAAATTCAGCGGAACGTACGGCGTAGTCCAATGTCAAGTGTAAGAGAGCGTTGGCCGTATGTGCGAATAGCGGAATTGTTGATCGCTTGGAGTGGGCAGGTATGTTCGTTGCGACGGCGATCTGCACACGAGGCCGGAATGACGCTAACCTGGGCTCCTGTGTCGACTTGGAAGCAAGCGCCAGTGATCTTATCAGAAACATAGAAAAGGCGGCATGACTTTCGACCAGTACCACTTGCCGCCGTCAGTGGCCGGTCGTCGCATTTCCCGACCAGGAGCACGGGCGAGTGCACTTGCGAGCAGAGGCACCGAATTGGCGGTGGTACCAGCACACGGTTGAGGATGAAACGTCCCGCGGCGCGTCGGGTGGCCGAAGTTCCGGGGAACGTGGGGGTGTCGAGGAGCGACTGTGTATCTGGACCTGGATGACGGTCGACGATGCGCAGGTACAAAGTCATCGAGGCGCCTAACAAGGGCGTCCAAACGGTTCTCGATGCTCGCGAGTGCTGGGTCTGCAGCGGTGGCCGGTGGCGGTGTGGTAACGGCGTTGAGGCTATGTGCCCGCGAGTAGTCCACCACTCGGTCAGCCATTTCAGCGAGTGTGTCTAGTGGGACATCTCCTGCAGCTACGAGGACCGGGACCATGCTCTGCGGTAAGCGCTGGAGGAACAACTCACGTAACAGCTTCTCCTCTTGAGGGGCGCAGGGGCCACCAAGGAGCTGGCGCATGCGTCGCAGGAGCTGTGATGGGCGACGGTCACCGAGCTCTGTAGCCGTGATGAGCTGTTGGAGTCTGCTGTGTTCGGACTCAGACTTGCGGGAAATGATAGCTGCCTTCAACTTGTCGTAGGGATGGCTTGGGTGCGGCGACGCTAAAATATCAGCTGAGTCGTCGGCTACGTCCGGAGGTAAGCAGGACACCAGATTCCAGTACCTGGTCTGTTGGCTGGTGATTTGCCGTAGACGGAAGTGCGCCTCGACCTGCAGAAACCATGTGCTGGGGCTGTTGGGCCAAAATGGTGGCAGGTTGACATGTTGAATCGCAGCGACTGCAGCACCGCTAGGTCTGGCGTCTTCTTGGGCGTCAGGACCCGTAGGATTGGTGGCAGAGCCGGCGGGATCCATGCGAGATGATCGGGGCTGTGTGTTCTTTATCGGGTCATTATTAACTGTCGGAGCTAACGCGGGAAAGATCCAGCCCTGACAGCGTTAAGTTTTCGAACTGTTTTTTTATTATCGCGCTGCACCCGCCACGTGGCCCAAATGCCAATTTCTTCCTCCTTGACAAGCAGCGCATGGAGGCGCTACATTCCCGAGGTTATATCTTTATTTCCGTCTTTTCCTCCCATTGTTTATTCTCGGTACAAAGAGCGAACACGCTCAATGGCATTGTCAATCAGTTTTTCGGGGTACTTTTGACGCAAGAAGGCTGCTCTCAATTCCTGTGCGTGGGTGTCAAACTGCGTGATTTGAGAGCGAATTCTTCCTTATCTGTGGGCTTGAGAGTAAGGAACACCTGTTTTGCAGTGATTGGGGTGGCTGCTGTGGAAATGCAGATACTGTTGGCGGTCAGTTGGTTTTTTATACAGGAAAGTAGATATGGTGGTGCCACTGAGTGATACAGTGACATCCAGAAAGTCAACATACTTCTGCGAATACGTGTGCGTGAATGTTATCGAAGGATGCAGGGAGTTGAAATAGGAAATGAATTTGGAAAGATTATGTTCTCCATCAGCCCACACGAAGAATATATCATCGAGGAAGCGTCGGTAGAATATCGGTTTGAATGGAGAATTTTCGAGGGAAGGAATCTCCAAAGTGGCCATGAAAATATTTGCGTAATTTGGGGCCATTTCGGTTCCCATAGCAGATCCGTTTACTTGTAGGTAATGTTTTTGGTCGAATTCAAAGTTATATTTAAGTACATTTAGGAGCACCTCTAAAGTGCTTTCGTCGAACTCACTCGTCGATTTACTCTTTCCATAGGCGGCGATTGTGGCGGCGAAGCATTCGGTGTGGGGAATGTTTGTGTACAGTGATGAGACATCTATGGTGACAAATAGCACTCTAGAGGTACCACAAGTTTTGAGACTTCTCGAAGCAAGTGGCTGGTATCTTTAATATATGATGGGAATGATTGTGGGATGTGCTTAATGAGAGAGTCAATGAAACTAGAGATTTTTTTTCAGTTGCAGTACCGTTGCTGGAAACTATAAGTCGGCCGAGATTGTTAATCTTGTGAATTTTGGGTAGTAAATAGAAGCGCCCGGGAGAAGAGTTGCCAGGTGACATCATTTTAAGCATATGATGCGTTATCTTACCACTCTTACGTAATGATATTAGTGAGGTCTTAATAGTACTTTCTTACTCCTCTGTCGGATCATAATGGAGTTCTGCCCCGCCGCGGTGGTCTAGTGGCTAAGGTACTCGGCTGCTGACCCGCAGGTCGCGGGTTTGAATCCCGACTGTGGCGGCTGCATTTCCGATGAAGGTGGAAATGTTGTAAGCCCGTGTGCTCAGATTTGGGTGCACGTTAAAGAACCCCAGGTGGTCGAAATTTCCGGAGCCCTCCACTACGGCGTCTCTCATAATCATATGGTGGTTTTGGGGCGTTAAACCCCACAAATCAATCCATAACAAGGGAGTTCTTTGAAGAAATGTTCATCTGCCAGTCGGCGGAGCCCTTCTTTGATGTAGTCAGTCCTGTCGAGTACAACCACAGCACCACCCTTATCAGCACCATGGTTTAATTATGATGCTCTGGCTGTAACTCAAACTGCGCAAAGCCTCCCGCTCCTCTTTGGACAGATTGTTGCGAATGGGCCAGTGCTTTTTATATTCCCTGATTATATCACCTTGGACGGCTGAAATGTTGTTATGCCTGCGAGTTCACACCGAACGTCCATGCCTCTGAAAAAGGCAATCTGTGTCAAGGCCAGCCCGCGAGCCCGCCTGACGCGGACAACGCAACGGCGTCATCACGCGGCGGCGCCTTTCTGTCGCACAACGCACAGCGAGCCCCATCAGCCCACGAGCCCGTTGCAGCAATAGGCGCCTTCCTGTCTGGCGAGTCTTACGCAATGCGTGGCGACGTCCGTCGTCCTTGGCTGCAACCACGCGCAGCGGCTTCGGATTCGATGAGAATGACGCGGCGCAGCGGCGACCCCATTGGAGGATTCTGACCTCACGGCCAGCGGCGCTTCTGGTTGGACGTTTGATGACTCAAAGAATCCACCTGGTGCCTATAAAAAAAAGCCGTGTGGTGCGTCGCCAGCAATAGACCTAAGTGTCAGAGATGAGAGCTCGACTCTTCGAGTCTCTAAGCTGTCGGCCCCAGTGCCGAATTTGTAACTCCTCTGTATATATGCTGTACATAAACCTTGTTTAACTCACCGTCGTCTCGTCCGCTCGTCTATCAGATCTGCAAGAAACAGTCGCGAGCTGAAAAACCTACGCTATGAAACGGCTGGGGACCTTCCCGACGGAGTTCGAAGCAGTGGCGCTTTCAGGACCGTGTTGGCGTCGTTGTCTTTCGTAACAATGTCTAGATATTTGTCTCGTTGTTCACCTGGAGTCCAAGATTTATCTGAAGATGAATTTTGCTGCGTGCTGCTTCGATCATGAAAATATTCTTTTAGACGCAAGGTTTTGGCAAAGTTGTCCAAATCTTAGTAAAGTTTAAACTCATCAAATTTGCCAGAGGCGGGGCAGAAGGTTAGACCTTTTGATAGCAGCTTTGTTTGCGCAGGTGTCAAAGATTTGCTGGAAAGGTTAATTACATTGGTGACATTGGTGCTAGTTCGGGGAGATTGACGAGAGGTTACAGTTTGATTTGTAAACGTTGTGGTAGGATTGCTGGCGGAGTATTTTAAAGTCGTCCCTACGCCGTCTCGCTTCAATTTCTTTTCTTTCTTGCCCTGAATTGTCAATCTCTTTTTTCCTTCGTATTTGGCCAGCTCTTCTGTTTCTGACTGTGTCAAGCTTGACTGTTTTAGCCGCGCCTGTTCTTCCTCTTTAAGTTCTGCCGCCCAACGTGTAGTGTGTTGTATTACGACTTGCGTAAGCCTAATACAGACAGACAGACAATGAACTTTATTTGATCCGGAGGAGCTTTCGCGGGAACCCCTATCGGGGACCCGCAGAAGCCGCTGGCCGCGTCCAAGTTGGGGCTGCGACACCGTGATGTTCCGCCCTTTCTTGGGCCCTCTGGATTGCCTGGATTTGTGCTTGAAGCGATGGGCTCCGGAGTGCTTCTTACCAGTCGGCTTCGCTGGATAGAGCGCCATTAGGTAACGCGGGGCATTGCCAAAGCATGTGCGCTAAGGAACAATAAATTTCATTACATTCCGGACAGCTTGAATCAACGTCTGTGGACATACGACTAAGAAGGCCCCGCGAAGGGAACGAGCCCGTCTGGAGCATTCTAAGTGTAATTGACTGAGACCTATCTAACTTCGGGTGAGGAAGAGGATAGGCTCTTCTACTTAGCCGATAGTGAGATGTGATTTCATTAAACGTAAGGAGTGGATCGTTATGCTGGATTTCATCCTGACCCCATAAGGCCTCCATGCCGCCGCGGCGCGTTAGATCTCGCGCACGGTCATGGGCAAGCTCGTTGATGTTAGGTACGTGCTGATGAACGTCCGCACCCATATGGGCGGGAAACCAAGAGAGTGAGTGCCAGGGTCTGTTCTTTTTTCTAGAATGGAGGCAGCCTCCCGCGCTATGTTACCCGACTCAAAAGCTTTGATGACCGCTCGTGAATCTGTTAACACGGTGGTGTGTGAGCGGTCGGTCATGGCCAGGGCTATGGCGACCTGTTCTGCAACTGCGCTCGTAGCTAACCTGACCGAGGCTGAGGAGCGTAATTTCCCGTTGCCGCCAATGACTGCCAGCGCGAATGTGCTAGACTTGCCGTACTGAGCCGCGTCGACAAAGACAGTCGATTCTCGATTCTCGGCGGCGTTCTGTAATATAGCCCGTGCTCGGGCTTTTCGCCTCCCTACATTGTATTGCGGGTGCATATTCTGAGGGAATGAGCTGACCACAAAGGTTTCCCGGATCTCCCGAGATAAGGTAATTTCCCGTTCAGCAAGCATTCTGGGAGCCATGCCAGCCTCGTCCAGGATGCGCCTTCCTGCCCTGGTTGACGAGAGCCTGACCACCTGGGCGGTGACCTGCGCTTCGATCACTTCATCAATCTCGTTGTGCATACCGAGTTGTCTTAATTTGTCAGAGCATGTGGTTACTGGTAACCCTAGCACCTTTTTGATGCTCTTACGGATGAGAGTGTCTAGCTTATTTTTTTCCGTTCTAGTCCAGGTAAGCGCCGATGCTACATGATTAATGTGGCTCATTAGGAAGGCATGATGGATCCGAAGTAGGTTGGCTTCACTTAGTCCCTTTCTGCGTCCTGATACTCTAGCAACAAGTCTCAGCATGCTTTCGGTTTTGGTCGTGATGTGCGTCAGGGTTTTAGCGTTACATCCCCTCGCGTCAATCAGTAGTCCTAGGATTCTGATTAAATCTACTCGTGGAATGCGCTGTCCATTTCTTGCAAAAAGGGAGATGGGAATTTGGTCCAGGTGTGGAAGTCTCCTAACGCCTTGCCTGGCCGGCCTGTACAGTAACAGTTCTGATTTGTTTGGAGAGAGTTGGAGGCCTGTGCCTTCTAGGTAGGACTCCGTTTCGTCTAGGGCTGATTTCAGCGCGTTTTCTACTTCTGCGAGTGATCCTCCGGGGCACCAGATCGTGATATCGTCCGCGTAAAGCGAGTGGCCTATATTGGGCAGGGATCTGAGCCTCTGCGATAAGACCTTCATGACTATATTGAATAACAAGGGGGAGATGACCGCCCCTTGGGGAGTGCCTCTGGCACCTAAGGCGAACTCGTCTGACTTGTGTTGAGCGATCCTTATGGTAGCCGTCCTATTCATCAGGAATGACCTAACAAAGGCCTGAAACTTTGCTCCCAGACCTAGGCTGGCCGTGGCCTGCAAGACAAAGCGATGAGATACGGTATCAAAGGCCTTGGTCAGGTCAAGGGCCAAGATCCCCCTAACAACCCTAGTGCTGTTATCGAAAATGTGCTTCTTAAGAAGTAGCATTACATTTTGTGTGGAAAGGCCAGGCCTGAAGCCGATCATGTTGTGTGGGAATAGTTCATTGCGTTCTATGTAGTTCGAGATCCTATTGAGGATCGCATGTTCCGCTACCTTGCCTACACAGAAGGTTAGCGATATCGGCCTTAGGTTGTCGAGATTTAAGGGCTTACCCGGTTTTGGAATAAGCACAATCGAGGCCGCTTTCCACTCTGCCGGCACGCTTCCACTCTCCCAAGTCTTGTTGACCTCTTTCGTTAGCATCTCAATTGATCTATCATCCAGGTTCCTTAACAGTCTGTTTGAGATGCCGTCTGGTCCTGAGGCTGACCTGCTATTCAAGTTGTGAAGGACGGCCCTAATTTCAGACTCCGTGAAGGGGTCATCGAGCTCTTTTACCGTGTCACATTCTATTTCAGGATACTCTTCTGAGCATCCTGCGCCTAGCGGGATATATCTATTCGCTACCTCGTCTAAGAGCGTTTCTTCTGTTCCACCCTCTTGTCTGTGCTTGTGAATCAGGCGGCACAGTGCCTGTCTTTGATTGCCTTTGGTCTGCGTGTCATCTAGCATGTGTTTAAGAAGATTCCATTTCTCCCCTGTACGCATACGTCCATCGACTGCTGAACAGATGTCATCCCATTGTAGCTGAGCTAACTCGGTGCAGTACTGTTCGATCTCCCTATTAAGTTCCGCAACCCTCTTTCGTAACCGTCGGTTAAGCCTCTGTGTTTTCCATCGCCTCAAGATGGAGGCTTTGGCTTCCAAGAGATGTGCGAGGTGCGGATTCATCCTGGGAACATCGAGCTCGGATTGAATAGTTTTTGTGGCTTTTTCAACGTCCGCTCTGAGTGTCTGAATGAGTTCGCTGAAGCTGCCGTATTCGCCCGTGTCCTCGTTTCTGAGCTTTCGGAAAGCATCCCAGTCCGTCACTTTAAATTCCCTGGCCTGGGGGGCTCTGACCTGAATGGTAACACTAATGATGAAGTGATCGCTGCCCAGGTTTTATTGCTTGTTATCCCAGGTTGTTTGCTGTAAATTTTTGATAAACGCGAGATCGGGGGTTGTGTCTTTAGCCACCGACGTGCCCATTCTCGTGGGAAACCGGGGATCGGTGATGACTGTTAGCGTTAGGTCATCGACTGCCCGCGCTAGATTTATGCCCTTAGCCGTTTGCCTGATGTACCCACATGCGTTATGTGGGGCGTTGAAGTCTCCCGCGATTACTAACGGTGACTGTCTAGCGAGTGTAGCGGCCTTCGTAAACAGGGAGTGGAAAGACTGTCTCTGATCGGATGGTGGGCTGTAAACATTTAGAATGAACACGCTTTGTTTAAGCCACCTGTTAGGAATAACCTCAATGAAAAGCGCCTCCATTTTGCCACGACCTGGCTGAATGTCATGTACAACGTATGCGAGCTTTTTGCTCACCAGCGTAGCTATACCTCTCTTGGACTCCCCTCTTGCCGCCACCGATTTGTAACCAGCGAAGGTGGGTGTGTCGCACAGTGTTTCCTGTAGCAAAATTACCTGGGGCCTTTCTGCCTGAGCTGTAATGTACTGTTGCAGTGAGGTCTTGCGCCTTTGAAAGCTAGCGCAATTCCAATGCCAAATTACTAGATTATTTTGAGTGCCCGCCATTTTGCTAGTTTTAGTTTTATTGACCCTGCGGGGTCACCCCCGCATCATCATTAACTGCAGCTTGTGTACGAGCCTTTGGCCTGGTCTTAATAGCAATTTTATTCTCAAGTGCGACTACCTTATTTTCTATGTCTCCTACTTTACTCTCAAGTGCTCCCATGCGCAGCGCGAGTTGATTAATGCTTAACTGATTTTCTTTGGAAATCCTAAGTAACTCTTCTAGCATCTTGTTCTGCGAGCTTTCCACTTGCATCTCCGAGTCACTCTCATCCTTTGGAGGTGGAGCCTTAGGCTTGGCCTTGTTGACCTCGACTTTGGGTTCCTGCCTACTTTTATGCAGGGCGTTATCCGCCACGTTCGCGCCCTCGACTCTGCTGGAAATGGCCTGCGCGGCTGTCTGCTTGCGTAGCTCTGCTTTGAGACTAGCAATCTCCTGACGTAACTGTTCAATCTCACTCTTTTCATCATGCTCCGGCGATGCCGACCGCGTTACTTTTTTGGGCTTGGGCGTCTTCTCCTTGACTCGATCCGCCCATGTGAGTTCCTCCTGGATTCTCCTTCTGGACGCCGAACGCCCTCTGGAACGCGAGCGGCTCTTGCGCCGCTGGCGTGACGGAGCGGCCTCTCTTGAGTATGCCGGAGACGCTAGGTGAGACGCTGGAGTCACGGGACTGCATTCCTAGGGCCATCTGCGTCTTCTCGGAGCGCCAGTGGCGTTGGCGTCGTCTCCTTCTGACAATGTAGGGGACTTGAAATCTGTCTTTGCATGCTCTGTCTGCACAGTGGGATGTGGACCTCCACATAGCGAACACTTTGGAGTGCAATGATGATCCTCCGTTGGTGATTTCTGTCCGCACGTGCGGCACCACTTGCTGTTTGGATTAGGGCAAACGTCAGCACGGTGTCCCAAACCTCCACAGCCGTAGCAGACCTCCGTGTGTCTCCTGTATAGTGTGCAGCGAAACATGCTCGCACCACAGGACACATAATTGGGCACCTTCATACCCTTTGACAATACTACCACAGCTGTGGTGTTCTTGATTCTTTTGATCTCGATGGCTCCTGGGTTGCGGTGGTTCACAATTTGTGCTCGGAGCTGAGCCTCGCTGATATCCACGTCGACACCCCTTATGACACCTTTGCACGTGTCATCGGGGGGAGCCGGGTACACAGAGACCCGGTACGTGCAATCGCCCAATCGGACTTGCTGCGCCTTTACGTACGCGCACGCATTCTTCTCATGAGGAGTACACACCACATAAATGTTTTGAGTGCCATTGGGACAAATGGTGTCCTCTTCAATTTCGGCTGGAGCCAGGGCCGCCGCCATGGCCAGGGCTTGCTCTAAACGTATTTGACTGACCTTGGTCACATTCAGACCGTCCCTCGGTCTTACGATGATGCGATACGTGTCCCTCGGAAGTTGAGGGAGCCTCGAGGTGGCGACGATGCGTTGGTACGCGTTCCGTGGGGCGGCGTTGCGGCCACCACCCTTTCGTCCGCCACGCGTTGGGGTGCGTTCGCGGGTAGTAGTCGCCGTTCTCATTCCCTTGCTGTTCTTGCGGTCATATGCCGTCATCCAGCCGGGGCTGCTTGCTTCGCCCTGAGAGATTTCTTCTCCCTCCACGATCTCCATCTTCGGCTAAGGCGCCCGTGGTCGCTGGGTTAGGCCTAGGCCTACCTGCGCTGCCTCGCCGAGGTTAGGCTTATCGCGTTAGTGTTAGCTGTGACGTGGTGTGGTCGGAGCTGCACACACTCATAAAGGGGAAAAACTCACCCACCGTAGAAAGGCTGGTGTTGGTCAAGTCCTCGCAACGCACTGCGTCGTTTACCACATAATGTACTCGGTTTCGACGAAAGAAACCAACCAAAACATTGAAAAAAGCAGGGGCCGAAATCAGCGCGTCCGCACTAGTCGGCGCCCTCTGGCGGTCCCCCTGCGTAAGCCTAATAGATGCATCTTTTAAAATATCGCTCCACTGCCGCTGCTCATTTTTGTTGAAGTTGTTCATTGCGGGTTGCAGCTGAACAGTGAGACCCTTTGGTGCGAATAGCAGTGAAATATATGTTTCCAGGTTTGAAGCATGCATTTCAAGCCGCACGCGCTTATCAACATTCTTTCTTAAGGCCATGAAATTATGTGACCAACATCTGCTGGAGCGGGCCGTACCTGACGGGTTGTTGAGTGAGTCCCTGCATGGGGGAGAAGCACCGTTGCCGGGAGCCTCTGGGTGGCACCGAGTCGTGTTGTAGGGACTGTTGCTCCTTGATCTATGAGGAGCACCCCTCGGCGCTCGTGGTGATGATCGTCGGCTCTGGCTCCCGCTTGCTTGGCGGATACTGGGGAACTCACTCCGGGAAGGGAAATGTTCTCTCGGTGGGCGAAGCCTCCTGTTCAGACTATGTGTACAAAATTGAAGACGACCATAACTGTGACTCAGCCAATGTGGTATACGAAATTCGCTGTGAGGTGTGCAAACAGGAATATAAATGACACACGAAAACCGCGTTCCGTTTGCGTTTCAACAACCACAGGGCACACGTAAAGGGCCTCCCCAATTTGCCGTCCTCCAAAACATATCAACCTTCCTGGTCACTCTTTCGAACGCGTAAATGTCATACTCCTACAATCCGGCTTCCAGAACACACGGGAGCGCGAACAGCGGAAGTTATGCACTTTATAAAGAAATTCAGATCACTTACCCACGGAACCAACGAGAGCCCTGGGCGACTGACGTGCCTCCGCGAAGTTTCGTGAAACACAGAAAATGAATTACTCAATTTATGTATACATACGTGAAGTCGCACACATAGGATCATCAATATAGCGCGTGAAAATAAACGAATTCGATGCTACGTGCACCAACCGGCGCGTGTTACTATTATTCGATTTTATCTTTATCTTAAGTACTTTATTATTATTATTATTATTGTTTACGTTTTTGTTTGTTCATCCTCTAAAGAGTATCCATTCATTCATTTTGAGTATGACTGCCTGTACACTTTTCTGCAAGAGAGGGCAGATGTGGGGAGAAGGAAGTAGGGCACATTAGCTTTCCGTCGTGGCCAATATTATCCTAAAGCTGAAGCGGGTCGTATGCTTATTGTGTGTGTGTCTCTGTGTGTGTGGCCCGATGCCGTGGGCCAGTCACCGAACCACGTGAACTTTAACTCGTTCCATGTGTGTGATGCGAGTAAGCGGCCGTGGCACGGCCGAAACGTAGAGTAAACAACTGTCAAATTTTCGTAGGTGTGCTCCTTTATTCCTAATGATATTTGCGCCGGACAGACAGAATTTCTTTTAGATGCGGAAGCATCTTATACTCGCGCCTTGTAGTGCGCAGTCCGCGCCGTCCGCACCGCTTCTCGAACATTCGACAGCTGACGCGCGCGCATGCGCCGTCGCGCCGTCGCCCACCATCTGTGCCGCGCGCGCTTCTCCTTCGAGAACATTCGACAGCTGACAGCGCATGCGCCGTCGCCATCTGTGCCGCGCGCGCGCTTCTCCTTCGAGAACATTCGACAGCTGACAGCGCATGCGCCGTCGCGCTGTATATATACTCAAGGTCGGCGCTCGCTCGCTCAGTTGCCGCTCGTCCGTTGGTTTGTACGGCGCGTCGACGTCCGAAGTCGCCGTGAAATGAATGCCAACGAATCCACAAACACAATGATCGACGTCCCTTCGACCAGCGCCGCCCTTTCGCATACGTGTGTACGTGTTCACTCATTTAACACCCCCTCCTACAACCACGTTAACCAATTTAGCCATCGAACCGAGTAAGTCG
The DNA here is from genome assembly GCA_013436015.1 of Rhipicephalus annulatus. Classification (NCBI taxonomy): domain Eukaryota; kingdom Metazoa; phylum Arthropoda; class Arachnida; order Ixodida; family Ixodidae; genus Rhipicephalus; species Rhipicephalus annulatus. The sequence goes on from WOVY01002810.1 coordinate 19,932, forward strand.
CAATTTAACACCCCATTTCACAACCACGTTAACCAATTTAGCCATCGACCCAAGTAAGTCGCACTTTAACACCCCGTTAACCAATTATATGCTCCGCATCCTCCTCAGTTGTCCCCCGAGGGAAGCTGCGGGCAATTTTTTAATTATATATATATATATATATATATATATATATATATATATATATATATATATATATATATATATATATATATATATAACGTTATTCTGACGAAGGCCGGTCTCACGGCCGAAACGTAAAGAAACCTTTCTGTTTTTCGACGTGTGTCTTCTTTTTATTCATACTACTTACCGGCGTCCAAGAATTTATTCCCTGCAATTATATATATATATATATATATATATATATATATATATATATATATATATATATATGTGTGTGTGTGTGTGTGTGTGTGTGTGTGTGTGTGTGTGTGTTTACTGTGCACATATACAAGTGAAATTTCTCAGAACAAGATGCCCCATTGCCTGCATACACTTTTGACACTTAGTAACAGAACTACACTTATATTAGAAAACATGGTCGTAAATTTGCTGGCTTGCAGTGGCGTTACGCCAATAGAATATTTGGAAAGCAGCACGATTTCAGCTGCCGAATACAAAATGAGAAGTGGTTACAATGAATTTACGCAGATTAACACTCGGGCTATATATGCAATTTGCACTTGTCATTATGTTTTTGTATTGTTTTTAATATGTTGAATGTGTAATGAGCCTTCCAGAAAGCAATAATTATTATCTTCCGCAAAACTGGAATGATAAAACTGAGTCGTCACCGATGTAGATGTGACAACGTTACTTATACTCGGATTTCTCGTGAATCAATCAAGCGCATGTAGGCTCATATGAGGAACACTACTGTGGATATTGTAGAGACCGCCGACAAAATGAGCGTATGATTTAATCGCGGTCTTCATAGTTCTCCTCTCTTTGTAGTTCGCCAGTAGCTGTAACCGAGTTGGCACGGCCGCGATAGCGAGCGCAAGCTGTCGCTCCTACGTAAGCGTGACGTCACCCGCCTGGCCTACTTAAACTCGTCACTATAGGCAATAAAGGGTTGTTCGACCCATGATATCGTCTCGTACACATGGTGGCAGCGGAAAACAGCCAGCATGACGACACCGCCTACGTTGCCGACACCGCCTGCATTGCCGACAACGCTCCTGCCGCCTCCGAAGCCCCTCGACACATTGCGAGACGCTTGGCTTGGGTGGAAGACCTGGAAAAGTGAGTTTGAACTGTTTTCCACGGCAACTCAGCTGAACAAGCAACCAAAAGAAGTGCAGGCGGCGCCGCTTTTAGTGACCATTGGGGAAGAGGCTAGAAAAGTGTTCGCTTCGTTCAAGTTTGAGCCAGGAGAGGACACAACCGATGTAACCCTTATAATTAAAAAAATTTGAAGACTTCTACCAGCCCACGAAGAACCTCACTTACCACGAGTTTTGCTTCGGCTCCCGAGACCAAAAAGAGGACGAAAGTTTCAATGACTGGCTTGTCGAATTGCGAACGCTAGCCCAACACTGCGATTTTGGAGACTTAGAAGAGCGCATGCTTCGTAGCCGCATCATACTCGGTATCCGGGACAAGGGACTGCAAAAGAAGTTAATTTCTGAAAACCCCTCTTACCAAAGAGTAGTCGAAATCTGTCGCATCCAAGAGCAAGGCGAGGAGCAGTTTCGACAGATACGTGGCACCACTGAAGGCGCTGAAACTGCAGCCGTAAATGCGTTGGCCAGAGTAACAAAGCCAACAAATGTGGCTACAAAGTTCACCGCGGCAGCCGCTGCCCAGCAACAGGAAAAGCGTGCATGAAATGCGGAGGATTGAATCATTTCGCCCAAGCATGCTCGCAGTCATCCTTCTTGCACAGCGAAGATGCAAAGCGCAGGGAAATACGAGAGCTACATGTTGACGAAAGGTCAGATTTTTTTCTGGACGCTTTAACCGTGAACGCACTCGCTAGCGACCAGTGGACCGCGACAGTTTCCATTGAAGGCCGTCCGATGGTCTGCAAACTTGATACTGGGGCAAACTGTTGTGTGATTTCAATGTAAGATGTTTTGTCGCTTCCGAGAAAGACTCGTGAAGCCTGCCGAGCCACGTTAACGAGTTTTTTCGGCCACAAAATGACTGCGCAGTTTAAAGTAAAGTTGTCGCTATCCGTGAACGATAAACAGCACGATGAAACCTTCTTCGTCATTGAGCAAAACGTGCCGGTGACCCTCAGCGGAGCAGCAGCAGAAAGCCTTGGCTTGATTTATCGCGTTGATAGCGTCGAGACGCAGCAACTCTACCCGGCGGCTCAGCCCTTCACCGATGTTTTCACAGGATTGGGACAGCTGAAGAATTTTGAGTACGAAATGAAGCTCAAACCCGGCGCCGTCGGTGTTGTTGTGCCAGCCAGAAGGATTCCGGTCGCCATTGGAGAAAAAGTAAAGGCCGAACTTCAACGCATGGAGCACAACGTCATAACCAAGGTAACCGAACCAACAGAATGGTCAAGCTATATGGTAGCCGTAGTTAAAGGTGATAAAGTAAGAATTTGTCTCGACCCAACGGAGCTTAACAAGGTTATTCTGCGTGAACACTACCCTATGCCTGTTCTAGAAGAGGTCGCGCAACGACTTGCTGGAGCTAAATATTTTTCTACCTTGGACGCAACATCCGGGTTCTGGCAAATAAAACTTTCTGACAGCAGCTCCAGATTGTGCACAATGAGCACGCCCTACGGGCGCTATCGGTTTATCCGCATGCCTTTTGGAATTGCTTCCACCCCAGAAATATTTCAAGCAGCCATGCACCGCCTCTTGGAGGGCCTGTCTGGAGTAGCGGTTGTAATGAACGACATATTAGTCTGGGGCACAACGAAGGAAGAACATGACAACAACTTGACCGGGGTGCTTGCACGCTGCCGTGAGCACAACCTCCGTCTGAACTCGCAGAAATGTGTCTTTTTGCAGGAGCAAGTTCGCTACTTGGGACTCGTTTTCACCACGCAAGGACTGAGCCTGGGACCCGATCGCGTCCAAGCCATTTTGGACATGCCAGCGCCAAGTAACAGTAAGGAATTGAAAGTCTTCCTCGGAACGATGAATTACGTGCAGCGCTTCATTCCTCGAATGTCTGTACTCACCGCACCACTTAGAACATTGCTGCGCAAAGATATTGCCTGGGTCTGGACAGAAAAAGAGCAATGCAGCTTCAATGTGCTGCGCCAAGCCTTAGTAACAGCGCCAGTGCTTGCTTACTTCGATCCGAAAAAGCCAGTCACCCTCTCTGTTGACGCCAGCCACATGGGCAATGGCGCCGTACTGATAAAAGACGGCCGCCCTATCGCTTTCTCGTCTAGATCGCTCAGCGATGCTCAGACGCGGTACGCGCAGATTGCAAAGGAAGCTCTGGCGATTGTGCATGGCTGCGAAAAATTTCACGACTATATTTTCGGCCAATCTGAGGTTACGGTGGAAACCGACCATCGTCCGTTGGTGCCAATTTTCAGTAAACCACTTCACCAGTGCCCACTTAGACTGCAACGAATGCGACTGACATTGCAGCGATACGCCATTAATCTACTGTTCAAGCCAGGAAAAGAGCTGTTTTTGGCTGATGCGCTCTCTCGTTTTCCAAGCAAGGCGTTATTGACGGAAGAAACCGAGCGCTTCAATGTTAACGTCATTGCCCTTGTTCCAGCTTCCGAGCGTCGCCTCGAGGAACTACGTGTGGCAACCGCCAAGGATCCTGCTCTGTCGACCATCCGATCCTATGCAGAGACTGACTGGCCGGAAAACAAAGAGGACGTCCCAGCATGTGCCAGGCCATTTTGGGCGTATCGAGAAGAGATGCATACACAAGATGACCTAGTCTTTCGCAGCAACAAGGTAACCGTACCAAGCGCTAAGAGAGCTGAAATCCTTCGGCTTCTTCATCTGGCCCACTCGGGGGCGGAAAAGATGAAAATTCGGGCTAGGAGTGTCATGTTTTGGCCATCCATGTCGAGTGACATTGACCAGGTTGCAGCATCATGCAAAGTTTGCCAGGCTCACCAAAAGCAAAACACTAAGATGCCTCTACTGTCGCATGATGTCCCCAGTCTGCCATGGGAAATGGTTGGCATGGACTTATTCCATCACGGTGGTAAAAAGTTTGCCTTAATTGTAGACTTCTACTCCTTTTATTTTGAAATAAAGGAGTTTCGATACACAACAGCCCGGCACTTGAAGGAGTGGTGCGCGAAAGTTTTCTCTGTCCACGGCTTACCAGTGAAGCTCTGTAGTGACAACGGGCCCCCTTTCAGTAGCCAAGAGTTCCGTGAATTTCTGCATGAACTAGGAGTCACCCACGTGACGTCAAGCCCTTATCACCCTCGCGCAAATGGCATGGCCGAAAGGGCAGTTCAAGAAGCGAAAACGCTGCTGAAGAAGTGTTCGTATAACAGCCCAGACTTCCATTTAGCTCTGCTTGAGTTGCGCAATACTCCACGTGATGCTATTCTGATGTCACCTGTGCAGAGGCTGATGGGTCGACAGACGAGAACACTGCTCCCGGTTCCCTCCTGCCACCTGAAGCCGGCACCATTGCCCAACAGGAAGGTGCACTCCCGTCTCCAGGAGATTCGCCACAAGCAGAAGGTCTACTACAATCGAGGTGATCGGGACCTGCGCGCTCTCTCACCGGGTCAGAGGGCCTCGTTGTACGACACGCACACACGGACGTGGTTCCCGGTCGTTGTGCTGGGATCAGCGGGAGCTCCACGCTCCGTACTGGTAAAAACAGAAGATCGCCGAGAAATGCGACGCACACGGGAACATCTCCGGGAGGTTCCAGAGCTACCATGCCCCGACACTACCACAACACCTTCCTCAGGCGTGCCAGGCTCGGGTCCCGTTCCAGAGCCGCCACTACCACGGAGAAGCACTCGGGAACGTCGCGAGCCTCGTCGGTACCCCATGCCAGAGCGACCTATATTGCCCCAAGGAAAGGAAGATGTAACCGAGTTGGCACGGCCGCGATAGCGAGCGCAAGCTGTCGCTCCTACGTAAGCGTGACGTCACCCGCCTGGCCTACTTAAACTCGTCACTATAGGCAATAAAGGGTTGTTCGACCCATGATATCGTCTCGTACACAGTAGCCACTTATGATGTAGCGCAGCTCATAGCGCTGCTTGAGTGAGAAGCCAGGTGGATCCGTGTGAATTACGATTGACTTTTTTTGTTTGTGTGTTTGGGCAGGCTCTGTCTCTGGACGCAATTTCCGCGTGCCTGCATATTCACTCGTGCACCGTGGCGCTTAGCAGGTGTGCATACACTGATAAAGGCTCAGAAACGCATTAAACGCTCTAAAAACAAGGAATTACATGCTTTCGCAGGCTACGGCGTGCGCTCTCTCTCGATGCAGACGCTCCTGAGTTCTTTAGTACTATGGGACTACAGCGCCACGGCTACTGTCACCCACCGTAGAATCAGCCGAGATGCGGCGCGGCCACCCCGTTCATTCCACTGCTCCATCAAAGTACACTGTACCATGGGAATGATGGGTAGTACACATTATTGCCTTGTTTTAGTGCTTGTGGGTGGCGAATTGCTCTTGCGGCTCCTGCAAGTGTCGTTTTTGTTTTGAAAGAAGAAACAATTTTTTTTTAATTTGTAACCTGATTGGAAATGGTGTGCCTAGAAAAATAAGGTGCTGAAGCGTTACCGCTGAACATTTGTTGATTTTTGTTTCGTGAGAAAACAGCTCCAAGCCACACGAACACACACGGAGTCAGAAGCAGGCCAAAAGTACGAAGATTAGAAAAATCTGTGTACAACCCATCATTCCCATGTTCGCTCAAGTGCCGTGCTGTAGTGCCTAGAATATACTGTACAGTATATACAGTATATTCTAGTCATTATAGCCGTGCGTTGCAGCTCCCATAGACACTAACGCCAGAGGTCTCTCTAGTGTATATAAGAAAACTCCGTGGTTTAATTAAGCATGTCCCATTTTTCGGACAGCATGGGCTCAGTGCTTTCTCTTGAAGGGACTGTAACCGTCCTTCATTGCTCTCCTGTTTTGTGTCGCAATAAAAAGCTTACCATGTGACGAGTCTAACCCTGACGCGGTTTTTCTCAAAAGTGCGTAGAATTTTTTAAAAGAGAATTTTTCTGTCCGCGTTATGTCTCCTTCCATCGGTGGGACGAATTCCCGCAGCATTGGTCGATGCCGGTGAAAGCCGAAAGCTGAAACCGCGTGCTGCTTTTGCAGGCTCCATCAAGTTTGCTTATGAACAAAGCTGTGGTATGTTTAGGCAAACACACATTTTTTTGTTCTCATGGGCTGCGGTGGGCGCAATGGTCACGTTTCTCCGCAGTTTGCGGGCAGGCAAGCGAGCACACCGCCGGTACCGGGCGCCTATCTGAACGAAAAAAAAATTGGTCTCTGGTGCAATACAAAGCTCTTTCGAGTGCATAAAATACAAGTTTAAGCGTCTTTGTTTTCAAGCAAAATAGGTCTAAGCAAATAGGCTAGTGGTCAATTTTTATCGACTTTAAACATTGTAGTGCTCCTACTTGAAAGAACGGAACAGCATTATAGCTTCAATATGAAACTGGCGTCCATCCTAATCTGCTTTATTCCTAACTTCATCCTTCTCTTACTTCCTGCGCCGGCTCTAGTGCTGCTTCTTCTCCTGTCCCAAGGCTCATACCGCTTCACCCTTCGCGTATTTTTTTTAATTACCCCTCCTGGGGTAATATTTGAAGACATGTCCAATTGAAGCACATTCAACTGATCCACGTTCACCAGTGTACCAGAAAGTCTTCAGAATTCCGTTCTGGGTGGCTGTCTTGGTCACCGAGTAAGGACCGTAAAATTTGACACTGTCATCTCTTATTCCTTTTCTCACTAGCACGTACGACGTCGGTGACTTCAGTGTCTGGCATGTCTGCTCGATGCTTCTTGTCGGAATTCTTTTTTCATTCGTTTTCGGTATCTCTCCTATGATTTTTCTTGCCTCTCCTCGACGATCTTGATGTTTTTGCAAGAGTCACAACTCACGGTCTGTCTGCAGAATAGAGATTTCTCCCTAAGAAGCGTGCTGTGGACTGCACCCCAAGCCACTTGTATAGGATCGGTTATGATGTTTCACGGTGGCTTCCAAAGAACAATTCCATCCACCAGGAAAACTATCGTACATCTTTATGTACTGTTTCACGTCCCGTGTGGCACGTTCTGCCTGCCCATTCGCTGTGGGATGGTACAGAACTTGGTCGATATATTGTGATCCCGAGCCCATCTTGCTAGCTTTTCGCTCTTGACCGCAGGGCTGTTATCGCATACGATTGGCCGCGTAGTCTTAAACATGTCTCTTTCGAGGAGGGTTATGACGCTATTTTCATCTTCCTTTCCTGCTCGTGCCACGACCATCCTCGTGCATTCATCTATGGCCAGAAGAAAAGTTTGCGTTTTCTTGACTGCTTTCCGTTTCTTATTTAGTTCGGCGAAATCCAGGTGAACTACTTCGAAAAGCTCGTTCGAATGGCAAGGTAGTATCATAGCATTCGTAGGCTGTTTATACTTTACTTTGTGTACCTGACACACATGGCAGGAACGAACGTACTGACTGACGTCTTTTTTTCATATGAGGCCGTGTAAATCTCTTGACCAATTTGTTGTAGGTGCGCCAAAATTCGTCGTGTCCTCCAGATTCTCGGCTATCGTGCTACAAATCAAGGACTCTGGAAACAAGTGTTGGCGCGACTTGATACCAACCTTCAGTAAAAACCAGTTGTTCGGAGCCTTCCCACAGCTTCACTTCATTGATTCCTTCAGATTGTTCTGTGTTGCTTCGTACCATCAACCTTGATAGAGCATCTGCATATGTCGCGTTTCTTGCTATGGCCTCGACGAAAACCACCTCGTCCCAGTATACGTTGATTTTTAATTTCTTTATATCTGGTTTTGATAGCAAAAAGTCGTACGTACCCCTCTACCACCAACACTTCGCTCTCTATTTTCTGACCCTGGAACTCGATTTTTACGAAGGCCCACTGATCATGCAGCGTTACTTTTCCATAATAGCCTCGTACCCATAGGACTCTGCCACTATGCACGTGACGTGCATCCACTATCTTGGCATTTATAATAGACACAGATGCACCGCTGTCTACGAGAGCCATCATCGGCTTGTTTCCTACTTTGACGGGAATGTGAATTAGGCTAGATTACCATAAATAATCAGTCTCATTTGGAGTCATCGGGCGGGACTGACCACCTTCATTCATTAGTTTTTTTTTGTAGAATCCTCCTGAGCTTCAGTGTAGATATTATTCACTCGACCTTTTGGAGCGCGCCAGGTCAAACTATATCCGTGCTGCTTGCGAGATGGCTCGGTTCTCGCTGATCGCGGCTTGACCAGTCCGCTTTACTCCGACTGAAACAGCTGCTTGAATTAGCGGTTATGCTTGTTTCCGAAGTAGATGGTATGTTCTGAAGACACTCCAGGAGGTCATCTGGAGTTTTGGGTGACCGAATTTGCACCTGCTTTAAGATTTCAGTGTGTAATCCATGCATTATTAAGGCTACTAGGACCGTAGATGGAAGCAAAGGCTCAGCTAGCTTTAAAAGACGGCGTTTCTCGAAGAAGTACTCGACAAGGGAGCTTTGCTTGGACTTGAAATTAAGTGCTGTACTCCATCTATGTACTGTATTGCTTCCGAATGCGGTCAAAAGTTTCTTCTTCCACTGACTCCAAAAGTCACCACTGTCTTCCTGAATGCACATTTCATACCACTTGAGCGCAACACGTCTCAAGTAAAAACGCATGTTAGTGATTTTATCATCATCAGAGAGCCACCTGTTTTTTTTCAGCGGCATATTCATAGAACTCAAGCCACTTTTCTGGATTTGAAGACATACCGTCGAAGGCATTAAGCTTTACGAATTTAGGCACCGGATTCTCAGCATTTAATGAGATTATAACTTATAAGGGATGTCATTATTTGGTTCTGTTGCACAATCTGTTCATGTTGCAGCTGAAAAGCTTTCAAAACGAGGCTCACCTCTTCCGTCGAAGACCATAATCCTGAGTTTCTTCGACGCGCTGCTTCAAGAACTAGGTTCTAGAAGGTCGCCACACGCAAGTTCACTTTTACAGCACCTTTCCGTCGCAGTTCAGTAGTGTTCACGGCTGCCTTTCCTACAACCAGGCTCACGAGTTCTTCCGAGCAGAGCTCACGAGGTAGGTCCACCGCTGCTTCATCTTGAACTTGGTACTTCGAAAAGATGATCTTGTCCGTGGAAGTCTCGTCAACAAAGAACGTCACCCACATGTTGGCTTCAATGGCCGGCTGCGCCAAAGTAATGTAGTGTTCCTACTTAGAACAGCATTATGGCTTCAGAATGGAACTGGCGTTCATCTTGATGATGACGGTGATGGTTCTTGTTACTCTGGCGCACACCCACAAAGGGGGATCGGCTAAGAACCGGGCGGCAGGATCTTTAAGTTAAAGGTTTATGGTTTTACACAACATAAAGTAATTTTAGACTGATATATATATATATATATATATATATATATATATATATATATATATATATATAAGGCACTTTAACATGGCAATCGCTTCGTTTCAATGATGTAGCCAAATACCGCAGAGCAGACATCCCTGTGGCTATACCCAAATTTATGCTGCCAAACGATAAAAGTACTGCCACATTTATTTCTAATCCTAATTTTTCAAGTGGAGCTACCAGCTATATTTTCCGTTTATAAGAATATCGGTGACAGAATAAAAAGAAATGATGTATCGTTTCTATTTCTTCGCAAACCTGACATAGAAGTGACGCCTTTAGACCAACTTTACGCAAAAAATAATTTAGTTGCGGAATCCTACAACGCGATCTGGTATAAGTAACTTCCAGTTGCCTTGTTGCGCGCCACTGTCTATTCCACCAGCATCTTAGATGTGCGAAATCTCGAAATTTATCCAATGAGTAGGAGTTGAATTCATGTGAACAGAGTTTTCTAAACCTTATTGCTGTTGCGTAAGCCGTATCAGGCAAAATCGGGATAAGGGGACCGCTAAGAGATACTGTGACTAGTGCATACACCATCTCATTGAGATATATGCCACGATGGCCTGGTACCCATAACAGCTGCAGTTTTTTCAAGTTTGTCGGTATGAGTTGTCGAAACATGTGCATAAGTGTTAAGTTGGCTCCCGAAGACAGAGCAGCGCATACTGAAAAAGAATCTGTAATTACTACTGCTTCCGATTCGTCCAAAGGAAGTTTCCGTAGTGCCAGTACAATGACAAATTATTCTGCTATGAATATTGGTGTGTAATGTGGAACTCTAACCTTAATCTGCTTTATTCCTAACTTCATTTTTCTCTTCTTTCTTGCCCCGGCTCTCGCGCTTCTTCTTCTGTTCCAAGGCTCATACCACTTCAAACATCATGTTAAAATTATTGGTACTTTTTTTCTGACACAAAAGCATGCTTGTTGCTGTCAATGTGATGAACAATATTTTCATTGGCGCTACAATCGGAAAAAGTTTTTCGAATGGTAGACAGCCCCTTTAAGCTGTCTGCGTAGACAGTTTACGTGCTCTCTGAGAATTGGAACACAGCCGACGACCTGAAGTGGCGTTGCTGAAGTGGCAAGCCACTGTATCGCTGCCGCAGCACACCGTACTATTGTGTCGTCACCTGTCGTCGTCTTCTGAAGTGATTTTTGAGCAGCCGAGATACTAAGCCTCCGACATTCGTACCCGTAGTTGCCGTGCTGGTTGTAATTTATTAGAATGATTAGAAAAATATAGAAAGATGGTACACTGTTCGTCCTTGAGCATTAATGTTTTTTTTTAACATCACGACTGCTTACTTTTCTGAGTCATGCAGGTAAGTGGTTGTCGTGAAACTCTTCCTCTGATAACGTTATTCTTCAGGGCCTCCTCATATGTTTCGTCGCATGACTTCAAGTTAGAGTGACAGCTAGGCAGGGGTATATATGGATCAAATTAATAGCGATCTGCTCTTTTAACCCTTCCGCCGTTAGAACAGTAAGCTAGCAGACGATCTGGGTCTTTTTTCTGGGATAGGAAGTGTACGAGCTCGACTCCACAGCAGTAGCATTATTTATCTCATTAATGCATCAATACGTGATGGATGTGTTATATTATTACAGATACCTTTAATTTCAATTGTGTTTTGCGACCATTTTACTCAAAAGCTGCACTAAAGTCCGCAGTGCAAATTTGAAGTACGCGCGTTGGGCATAGTGGCATTCTACTGGTGGCGTCATCGCAAAAGCGGTTTGCTGCAAAGACGGCACAGTATCCCATTCCGGTAACGCCAATAATACATGCGAAAAAAAAAAACGTAGAAAAGAACGTTAAATAAGCAACATATTATCGGCCCCATATTTTAGTAGTTGTACAATGATATCTGTCGAAATGGGAAAAAAATTCATGAAAACAGCCGGCGGCTGCGGTTGCTGTAAATAACTTGGCAAGAGCGCATCTGAGCATGCGCACTGGTATGTTTGCAACCCTCTTTACTAGGCCTAGTGCATTTTAACATGGACTCAGAGGGAAGCCGTGAAAGATCCTGAAACTATTTAATTTAGTGCAAAGTTTATTGATTTAGTGTTGTTGCGAGGTGCCTGCAGTTGGCTACAAGCACATTTAGGATCCATGGACAGTACGTCCATAATTACTCAAGTGAACAGAGAAGAGGAACAACTAACAAATTTTCCTCCTGCTGATCGAGGTAAGTAGCAATATGGCGCCATTTGATGGTGGGGGGGGGGGGAGTGCGGTGGGGGTGCGCGAGCTGGTGCTCACGCGGGGCTGTCGCCGTGCCGCTTGGGGGGCGCGTGCGATCCTTTCTGTCTTGTCGGGCGGCCGGTGGCGCCGGCCGCCCTCGATATGTGCCCTGAGCCCGAAGGTAAGCAGCGGCCTGCCCCGTTGCGCTGAGCGGCACGGCGCGGCCCAGCAAAGGCGGCAAGGGGGGCGGGGCGCCCACCCCGTCCACGGGCGGCACCGCCGGCAGCAGCAGGCCTCCCCCCCGTAAGAGCGGTGAGTCTACCGGCGGCCAGGCCTCGGACTACAGCCCCCTGTTCCCCCGTGCAGTGCCGCCCTCCAGCAGGAAGCCCCGGCAGCGCGGCTTCCTCAACACGCTGCTCTGCTGCTTCGGGAGCAACAACCAAGGCAACAACCCCGTGATTGCCGAGGAAAATGGCCAGTACTCGCCCAAGGTGAGCACGATGACTTTCTGGTATAAAGCGTACCCACCGCTGTCAATGTAAGCGTGACTGTGGATGGTTGAAGCTGTGCGAGCAGAAAGCAGTGACAAACGATACAAAGCATACGAACGACGCTCCGTTGTTTAGCGCTGCTTTTTGCTCCAAATACTTGCACAAGCAAATGTGTCCGTGTGTCAAGTGCCGCTGGCGGGCTGTGAGAAATCTTGTACACATTGGTCTGTGTCCTGGTGCTTTCATAGCCCAAGTGCTCCGAGAAGTGTTGTAATAACCCTTCGACCATCTGGTGTTCGTGCACTGACCGCACAGTACACTATGATGATTGATTATGCTTTGTCAAATTTTTCGCTGCTCAAAGCACATATTATGCTATTCACATTGGAGCCGCATTTTGTTGGGTCCTTATCCTCTCACTTTTTTGTCAGCTCTTGCTGCTCTTGCCTGTGTGAAAAATTGATTTTAAATCAGGGCCTGCAAAGAATCATTTAAAGTTGTACTAACTAGAATTTCACATATGTTTTAGAATTTTCGAAATGAAAGCTTGCGGTGGCTTCTCAGTGACGTGTCGGGATGGCAACTAGCAACATATTAGCGGGCGATTGCAAGTGGTGCTCATAAGCAGCGAGTGAACAGTGATCTTGGCTCTTTAGGCTACACGGAGAAGACTCGGTGTCCTCCTTGCGGGGTAGAAAAACTGAAATCAAAGTAAAATATTTTACACGTGTTTGACTGCAGTGCGTCAAAAGCCACTGCATATTAAGACAATGAAGAACGTCCCTGTCAGTACAAGAGACATATTGGAAATGGTGAAAAACTCGAAATGTTGCTGGCAGTAATCTCTCCACCATCTTTTCTTTGTCGCTTGTGTTATTCACAGACAAGAGTGAAGCCATGTATGAAATATGTCAAAAACCTTCCTGCAATAGCGGTAATGTTGTGACAATTCATATTTTAATTATTCTAGATTCTTTCAAAAATGGCATTTTTGCTAGCAATTTACTTTTAATTTGTAAGTAATGAATAATTTTTTCAAGTGTGATAGTGCATATTTTTATTGGCTACTTGTAAATCCAGTTTCTTGTCAAAACACATGGTCCATTTGATCCTTGGCCAAAGAAGAGGTTGCTTACTGGCAAGCGTTGTTACATGTCATATCGCCATAAAAGCTAGATATGTTGCCAAATACACGAAAGAAAAATGCCTGTTGCAGTGCGTATTCATACCGGAGAGGGCCTCATACAACTTCAATGCATAACAGTGAGTACACGCGAATGAATTCAACTGAAATTTTGCTTTCGACACACAACACAGCATTCTCAAGCAAACTAATTGTGGCATCACCAGTGCATGAAACACCACATGTGGCAAGCGGTTTCACACATGCACCCTTGTGAGAAAATCGAGGTGCCTCGACACTAAATTTCTGGGCCGAGATAGCCTGTGGGGTCGATTTCCGTGATCATGCGTATATTGTCTGCAAAATATCATCAGCTAAGGTAACTTGGAAGGTATTTTAAGTAAATTTTGAAGTTTGAGTTTAGGAGGTATTCACACTCTTGAGGACCTCCATATTTTGCTCACGTCACAGCACTGCAGTAAAGAAAAGGTTATGATAACACCACCATTTTTCTTTTGCCACGTTGGTTCCAACAGTCTATACTTGTTGGTGGCTGCTCGCGAGTTCGTGGCCACTGTGCACATGTTGAAAATTTTGTGTTTACTGACACTGTGGTCCCGTTTCCGGTTGAAAAGGATTTTTTGATGCAGACCGTGCGGAAGTTCATCACCGTTTCGTGTGCTGACGGTGGTCGAGATCTGCACACGCTATGTGGTGATAGTTGCACCCGGCAGCTTGTTGTCTTTGGAGCTGTCTCAAACCGAAACTTAGATTGGTCAGTAATGAGAAGCCTGTAATTAATTATCTATTGCGCGCTGCAGAAGACAATGTGCCGTGTTGTGACAAACAGGCCCCTAGTAACACATTGCATTAAAAAAACCAAGAGGCCAAAGATTTTGTGTAGGTACCTCCTTTTCTGTGGGAGATATTGAAGGCACGTACATGCTTGTCTGCTTCCCTGTGTACATGCAAAGCCTTGATAATCTCTTTGACGTCCATACCCCAACACCCGAGTAGCGTGTAATGCTATACTACTCAAGGTATAGGCACTGCTAAAGTGCGTGCCGATCCAAATGTCATGGCGATCATCAGGCCAGCCTGGCCAAGAGTGATATTCAATAGAGGGAAGACAGCTGTAGTTAACTGTGCTCCCTCTTATTTCAACCCATGTGCCTTTTTCACTTGTGGGAACACAATTTTCATGGTGATTTGAAGGCAATATGCTTCTCGATGGAACAGAAAATGCTTGAGGCCAGCGTACCTTGATTCAGCCATCCGTTAAAAAAAAACAAAAAACGAGTGGTCAAAAAGTTTCTGAGCCTTTCAATGTGGTCTCTCTCCCAATCATATTTCGAGTTGATTAATGCCATCAATTATTATAATTGTAATGCCATGGCATACTGCAGCAGCAACCTCTGAACAGAGGTTGCTGCTGCGGTGTGCCATCGCAATTAAGCACCTTCCTCCTTTAATCAACTGAAGGGCATTGATGGGCATTGATGAGACCCTTGTGCTAATGTCATGCATCTCCACCAGAGCTTTATTCTCACTACATGTGTTTCACATCACTGTCATGATTACCTGCTTTAGCGCTTTGAATTTAAGGCCCTTTACAGCCACTTCTTATATAGTTAAATTTTTTATTTGTCTTTGGTCTTAAAATGGCCTTTGCACCATAACACACCACATATTATCACCTATTTGGAATTACACGTAAGGTAAGGCCAACATCTTTAGCGCAAGACCTGGCAAAAGGAGATTGGCTGATTAGCCACCTTTGTGCTCTTCATCGTTTTAATGTAAACTTAGCAGAGGACATAATTGATTGATATGTGGGGTTTAACGTCCCAAAACCACCATATGAATATGAGAGACGCCGTAGTGGAGGGCTCCGGAAATTTCGACCACCTGGGGTTCTTTAATGTGCACCCAAATCTGAGCACACAGGCCTACAACATTTCCGCCTCCATCGGAAATGCAGCCGCCGCAGCCGGGATTCGAACCTGCGACCTGCGGGTCAGTAGCCGAGTACCTTAGCCGTTAGACCACCGCGGCGGGGCTAGCAGAGGACATAGAACGGCATGTGCGACCAGGCAAAGTGTATAGTTTCCGCTTGAGCCTCTGGGAAGATGGCCATTAACATGTCTCTTCCCGCCCCGCCGCGGTGGTCTAGTGGCTAAGGTACTCAGCTGCTGACCCGCAGGGCGCGGGTTCGAATCCCGGCTGCGGCGGCTGCATTTCCGATGGAGGAGGAAATCTTGTAGGCCCGTGTGCTCAGATTCGGGTGCACGTTAAAGAACCCCAGGTGGTCTAAATTTCCGGAGCCCTCCACTACGGCGTCTCTCATAATCATATAGTGGTTTTGGGACGTTAAACCCAACATATCATCATGTCTCTTCCCTTCTTGAGACTCTATTGTTGGCTGCCCTCGTGTGCTGCAACACTCACTCACTCGCACCTTGCATATACAGTAAAAGCCCATAAAATCAGATTTCTTTGGAACAAAAAAAAATGTCTGAATTAACTGAATGTTGCGTTATACAAATGTACATTACGTCTATACCATTTTATTTGTTTGATCAATATGAAAATCTTGTGCCTATTCATCATAATGGCAGTATCAAAAGTAGCAGTTTTCATCATTTTAGGCTCACACAGTCACCGTGCAAATAGCCCCGTGTTGCGGTTATGCTTGTGACACTGTCTTCCCCAGCACAATGGCTGGCAGCAGATGAGAATTTTGAGGGAGTACATGCATTCATTTCTTTCTCGGGGAGATGTTGGTACTGTCATCATGGATTTGATGCCAATCCTGGAAAGCACCCCCTCAACATTGCTGGTAATTTCGAGAGGGTTGCTTGCTTGGGATTTTTTGGTACAGTGAAAGGAAGCAATGATTGTGGGCTTAAGTCAAGCGCACTTGCCGTCCTTATGCAAAAAAATAATCAATGTTCTAACCTGCAGTTGAACATTGTTGTAAGTTTCATCCTTTGAATATGTGATATGTGCTCTAATATTGTAAGTAAAGGCTGATATGCCCAGTCAATTTCTTCAAAATTAATATAGCTGTTCCAAGCCTGCTCCGAAGCTGCATTTTTCTTGCGCAAGACCACGGTGTTAGAAGTATATTAGGTGGATTGACGGCACCTCTGGAAGAGAACTTCTGTCCCTTGTTTTGGGGAGAGGGCCCGAGATGGCACCACAATGACCATGGCTCAGGTGCAGGTTCTTTCGAAGCCACGAAAGCAACACGGGAAAAGAAAAAAAACAGTCTTCGTTCGATAACAAGTGCAAAAGTAAATAAATTTTTAAAAGCGCAAACCATTACTACATTTTGACGATACAGCATAGATAGCTGTGGGAAATGTCCTTTTTTTTATTAAAATGATGAAATGGAGAGGTTGGTGTCATTATGGTGGCACCGGCTACTCCTTTTCTCTAAGTAGACAAGATATGGAAAATTTTTAATTTATCACATTGAAGGTTTGGGATAGGAGCATAGGTTTTCGCATTCACAAACATCAGATTGTGAATTTAAACGTGTGATGGTAAAGTGCCGTGTAGTTATGACAAAAGTTACATCCTGGTTCAAGTAATGTTTCCATAGTAGTTAGATAAAATTAACTTTGTAATCAAAGTCTTGCCGTAGAAAAACTTAATATCTATTTTTGTTGCGGCGGTCACATTTCGATGAAGCAGGCCCGAGTGCTGTGCGATGAGAACGTGTGACTTGAGCTTCTTGGTATATATTTAAAGTAAAGAAAAAAACAGTGCGAAAAAACGAAGGACGAAACACAATTCTGCGATGCCATTGCACGTTATAGAACACCACATTGTCGAAAATTCCGGAGCTTTTCTCCACGGCGTGCCTCATATTCATATTGTGGTTTCAGCTCGTAAAACAGCAGATATTTTCATTGTTAACAAGCGTAGTTCTCACTCGGAAAGAGGAGAGCGGCACATGTAGGTCTATAGAGATTTTTCAAAGCTAAGGAGCAACTGTTAACTCAAGAACCGCACATTTTATTACAGTGATGTGCAGAGATGCATTCATATCTAAACGGCCACAAACAGAAAAGGAAAGGCCACAAACAGAAAAGGAAAGCAGTATTAAAGACGTGTGAAAAACAAAAGCTATGCATTTTGACTTTGAGGTAGCAACTTACTGGACTAGTTGCTAAAGTTTGCACAACTTTTGAGACTTGTTCGCCTCATTCTTTTTCATTTGTTTGCAATATTTGCGCATACGCACTCCTTCATAATAGTGGAGCACTTGTGCTATCTTGTCTACTTCATGTTCCTTACATGGAAGTGAGAGGTTGTAGTTATCTACCGCAAAGTCAATAGTCAAATCATACACTTCCTTATCACCGACTTGCTTCTGAAGTTTTTGCTCAGCTTCTTTCAAAAGATCAAATAGCATGGCATTAGGGTGCGCAAGTCTTCCTCTTGTTTTCAAAAGTACAAGAGCTGATGAAGCTCCTGACATATCAGATGTCCCAGTCAGTTCAAGCTTGTACTTGAAACAATTTGTATTTTTTAGGAGTTTTTGGCAAGGCAACCAACATAGATAAGAAATTATGCGGTCGGTAATGCTGTCTGATGCAGCCATTGAGTTAAATACACCGTTGCACTCAATCTCATCCTGCACCAATGTGTCAAGCGTGTTTTTAAAGGGGTACTGACACAAAAGCTTCAGCCTTGCGTTTTTCTGCTGCAATAGGTTGCTGGGGGCTTGTTAGTCATGACACGACACATTGTTTGCTGCAACACGTGACAGATAAATAATTACAGGCCCCTCATTATCAATCAGTTTCAGTATCGGTTGGAGAGAGTTCCAAAAACTGGGTGCAGCTGTCGCCACCTACAATGTGCAGCTCTTGACCACGTCGGCACACAGAACTGTGTCGCACTTCCGCACGGTCCGCATCAAGAATTACTTTTGAATAGGAAACGGGACTTGAATGTTGCCAACCCCGTCGCAGTGGTCAAATGGCTAAGGTACTTTGTGACCCCCAGGTGGTGGGTTTGAATCCCGGCTGCGGCGGCTGCATTTCCGATGGAGGCAGAAATGTTGTAGGCCCGTGTGCTCAGATTTGGGTGCACGTTAAAGAACCCCAGGTGGTAGAAATTTCCGGAGCCCTCCACTACGGCGTCTCTCATAATCATTTGGTGGTTTTTGGACGTTAAATGCCACATATCAGTCAATCAATGGAATGTTGCCAAACAAAATTTTCTAAGCATGTGCCACGGCCACGCACTCGCAACCAGTCGCCGAGAAATATAGACTTCGGGAACTAACGTGGCAAAAGAAAAATGACGTCATGACGTCATGGCATTGTTGACCGCACCGTGGTGACGTGAGGGAAGTAGGGGGTCCCCTCTGAGGGTGTCTATAGCGCTATAGAGTCGGTCACTGACGCAAAATTCAAAACTAACTTAAAGTACCTTCCAAGCTATATTTGCTGTTGGTATTTTGCAGATGGTATACGAATGCTCACGAGAATCCACCTGGCAGGCTATCTCGGCCCCGAAAATTTCTGTTAGTACCCCTTCAAGCTCATCCAAGCGTGACTGGCTGGCCAGATCCTCCTTGAAAGCTGATGATAAATCATGCAAGCTAAGGAGTCGTTGCTTTTCACTAGGAAGTAACTGGCATGTGTATGGTAAAGTAATTACCGCACTTGAGTGGCTTTAAGAGACTTTAAATGTATAGCATGTTGTATAATTGCAAGAACGTCGGCAAGCAGGGATGTCCATTTTGGCGTCCAGCTCAGTCAGGGTAACACCAAGAAACTTTTGCAGAACATTTTCGTTTAACTGTGCAGTTAACACGTACTTGAAGTCGCATTTCTTTAACTAGTAGTCTGACAGCTGAATTGTCGACAGAATAGTCACTTGCAAGCCCCCAGCAGTGGTTCGTGAAAAACAAAAATGTTGAGTATAGGTTTGTCCTGCCTTCACTTCAAAATCCTTTCCACCTAATCTTAGACCTTCCTTAAGGTGTCTGCTATTCATGGCATCAAAAATGTTGTTGATTCCCACTGTGAAATCGACTTTCCAAGCATGTGTTCTAGCCAGATTTGCACTGGGGTACAAAAAGCTTCTTTCCGATTTCACGACTTGCTCACACAAACAGCATTTACTCTCATGTGGTGTACACACAAGAAAACAACGAAAACAAGAGTGCAACGTGGCAACTGCTTTCTCTCAACAACAACGTGGTCTGAATGGCGCCCGCTCGCCACTCTCACGGCTGTGAGCCACGTGACTGCTCCTGCCATCTCGTGGCGCATCGGAGTCGATTAACAAAAGTTGAGCGTAGCGAGCGCGGGGCGGTGGCCCTCTGTCATTCCACCTATACTTCTAACACCGTGCCCCAGACACACTGTGTCAGTTTCTTGCCTGAGGTGATCACCTGTTCTGTAGTGAAAAAATGTGCGAAACATAGTGTTGCTAACGTTTCAACACCCCCCACAATCTGTCAACATGTGTCAGACCTTGTTCACATGTCTCAGTGAAACCTACCTCGATATTGTAATCAAAAGGACCCATGTTCCAAGGATTTTTTCATTGCTTCCTTTTCATTTATATCTCATCTGTACTGTACCCACACAGTTTCATTTCTGAATGTCGAGTAAGATATTGAGTGCCCTTTTTGTTCGCTGATCCACTCTCTTTCTTCATGTCTCTAAAAGGAGTACTGACACAAATTTCATGAATGTTTTAGTTGTTATAAGAACGTTCATGTAGAGCGCCTTAAATAGTGGTGGCTTTGAACACGTTGAACTTATTTTTTGGAACCACTGCCTTAAAGAAGCCTGTTTCGTTTCCTGAACTTAAGAAAATGTCAGTTTCTTACATGTCACAGGCAATACACAGTGCAGCCTCTTCACCAAGTTATCATAAAACTCTGGGCCCTGGTGTTCCGTAGTGAGGAATGAATTGTTGGTTCACATACATATTGTTAAAAAACCAGGGCACAATCTTGAGACAAAGCAAAAAAGAAAAAAAGACTGGTCAAGACACTGTCTGCTTTGTGATTTTGTGCTGGTGTTTTAACAGTGTTCAATTTATTACATTCCTAATTATTGACCCCTTTCAGATACATTTATGCATTTTGACTGATTTGGCAGCCATGATAAGTCCTTGGCTACACACTCAAACCTCGATATAATGAACCCAGGTATAACGAATTTTCGGTTATAACAAAGTAAAGAATTGTCCTGTCTTAGTTACAGTGCTGCAAATATATGTTTGTAGTGAATTTTTGTGTATAATGAAGTATTTTCATGGCAGGTGTGACTTTATTATAATGAGGTTGAAGTGTACAAGGCCACACTTAAGCACCATCTGTAATTTGTTGGAGGTTTGTCTCGAGGGTCAGCCAGAGGCGAATGCCACTGGGCATAGATAGCTATGATGTCATCCCTTTGGTGCCTAGATTTTTTGCAACTTGAAGGCTCTTGTTTTATGTAGTTGAACTGAGCCATTGAGGCTGTACAACCATGTATTTCAGCCAGCATGCTTCAGTTAAGGCTTCCACTTAAACAACAATTTAGCTTGCATAGCTGTGTGTATCTGCAGGGTTGTAGTAATATGAAAGTGCTCATTGAGTGTTACCAAATGTCGCAAGTGTCAACCTGTGTGAACAACCAAACAATGTGATTACAGTGCAATCTCCTGCTCCCACATCTGAAAGTGTTTTAGTTTCTTGTTGGGGGAGTCGCTCACTTCCCGATCCTAGCCTTGTCGCACTTAAGGGGTGTGGTAGGGTAAATCTATCAAAAAAGCAACTTTTAAAAATTTCATTGCTAAAAAATATGTGCGCCAAAGAGCAAAATCCTGTTTTGTTGAGTACGTAGGAACGCTTGCAGCCATTTATGAACGACACCACAAACCACGCCTTCTGGTAGTTTAGCATGAATTTTTTTTTTTATATGACTAATAATGGCCCCGAGGACATAGCTTGGCACTACGTACGTTGTCGGGATGTCACTCATAGGATGTCACAGTATGTCGCCTGCTAGAACGTCGCATTTCTGGCACTTTTGCCACCACGCCTTTCGGTTTTAGCAGTGTGCTTGCTTCCCCCTTGTTATGAAGTTTGTTTCTTGAAGAAGCAGTAGGGCCCAATAATCGGGGCAAGCGAACGACGAGTTAGTGCCCCCAGGTCGCATACACATGTAGCGTGATACAATCGGGCCCTAAAGCCGGTGAAGCTGATGCCATGGGAACGATGCAAGTGTCGCGAAAGTTGTAAGGCTTTGTATAAAATGAGCGAGTGTACTTTCACCAACGACTGAAATATGCCGTTGAACAGTAATAATACCCCCCCCGCAAATGCCCATCTCACAACGAACATGTCAAAATGGTGAGTGGACTAAATTGTCGCACATGATTAGAAGTGCCAGAGGTACCTCCACTGCCCATTTTCTTGGTGCTAGCTGCGATCCGATTGATGATCATCCTTTCTGCAGTTATTTACCGCTGAAAAACATACTTATCGCTTTGGCTTACTCTTAGTGGCAATGTATAGATGGTGTAATTTTAAATCTCGGATGTGACAAGTTGTTTATTTCAGGTGCTTGCTTTAAAAGTTGTTTATTTCGGGTGCTTATTGTGAATCCGAAGCATTCCTTTGAATCTGTCAGTCTGTTGATCCATCCATCCTTCCATTCAGCTGATTCATCTCGGTGCTCTCGTGATCAGTCCCTTAATTTGAAGTAAACCAAATTGAGTATGGGAGGGTAAGATGGTTTGTTGAATGTGACTTACTGCTCATAACATGAATAATGTCACAATCCTGTCACGTACATCGTTAAACCCTTTCCTACAGATGTGTAGCACATACGCATGGGCGGGTATGTGTCACAAGTGATTGACAATTTATATCTTTCCAGGAATGACGAGAATAGCATGGAATGCAAAATTTTTGTCCTGCACGACGTGTGTAACGAGTAACGGTCAAGAACCGACATGGGTAATTTTAACACGTGAGCGCTAACAAAAGCTCACATCTGCAGCGTTGACCCGACAAATGGCAAGAAATCAAACCTGTAGGTTCTGCATGGCAATCAAGCATTCCACCACAGATTCGCACCAGGCTTGCAGCTACTTTTCCAACAGACCTTAATGTTCGTGAAATGTCAATTGTAGCTTGGCATTATCTGCAGAAGTTGATTTATGTAGCATTGTACAGGGCTACCATTTTTGCTAGCACTAGCACTTCATATCAACTTGCTGCTTCTTGCATTGCTAATATGTATGTTACTGTTGACATCGTTACACAAATGTAACCGACTTGTTATCTAAAACATATGCGGCTGTTCAACGTATGTGTGTACATTGACACATATCGTGGCTATATTTCGTAATGTTTAGCTCAATAAAAAAAAAAATTAAGAAAGTTGTCACCATCCACCCTCATCCTTTGCATAACATCAATTCTAAAGGTACGTGGGATCTGCCGAAATTTTTTATTTTGTTAATTTATAGCCTGTTGCACTCCATCATCAGTAAATTTATTGACGCACGCGATGAGCAGCCAGGATGAAGTTTAATGAAGTTTTATGCGCACACATGTCCACTGTTTTTCGAACATCCTAGCTGCGTCTGCGTACATGAGATCCTCTTCACAAGACTACTGCTTTCTGCTTACCCTCGAGATAGCGTTGGTGTCTTTCCTCATTTTCAGATTTGCCAGCGAAGTGTTGGGCATTTCTTTGCAAGTTGAGGTAATGATGAACACTTATAGCCGCATCTGGCAGTGAGGGGTCGAGCAGTATCCCAACAAGCTAAAGCTGCTTGCAGTCCGCCACGGTGTTGTAGCGGCTAGAGAACTCGGATGCTGACTCCAAGGTCGCGGGTTTGATCGCCGCCTTGGCGGTCGCATTTCGGTGGAGGAGAAAGGCTTGAGTCCCGTAGGCGCTCCGATGTCAGAGCACGTCAAAGGAAAACACCGGATGGTATATTGTTGTTGCCATTCGCATGCAACCTAGCACTGCTTATACAACGTTAATATCTACAGCTCGTCAAATTAAGCTCTACGCGCTGAAAACTGAATGCCGCATACCACGATCACACCGAACGCAGTAAGGTGAGAAGGAGGATCCTATGAGTGATGTCAAAACGATCGAAGCGTCAGCCTCTCCAGTGGAGGCCCTCGGGGAAAATATTTTGTTTCTACTGTTTTCGTTAGTCTTGATAGGAAAAGTAACGTATTTACTCGATTCTACCGCGCACCTGGTTTCCACGACGAAAAAAAAAAAAGCAAGACATCGATTGCAACGCGCACCCATTTTTCTCGTTCGCCCTCACGATCACACCACTCGAAAAAACGACTCCTTTCGGGAGCATCTTCCATTTAAATATGAGGTACGGGCGAAGCTTGTGCATTGCCGTCACTGTAGTTTTACCGTGGACCGATGCCAGCACGCGAACCTGCTTCGCCCCCTTCTTCTCGACGGTTGTAGTGCCAGGCATGTCGAAGTAAAGAGGCGTCTGATTGGCATTCCCGATTTGCCCAAGCAGGTAGTTGTTGTGCCGCAAGTTTAGTACGAACCTCTGAAAACTGTGAATGTTTTCATCGTACTGCTCCAGAAACTTTTCGCATATGCCCGTTCGCCTTCGGAGGGAAAAGCCTTTCCTCTTCATAAAGTTAGTTAGCCAGCACCTGCTCGTTTTAAACTGGCTCCGCATTAGCCCTTTTTCTAAGGCTAACTGCATAGCCCGCACTTGGAGCAGTTCTGTCGTCACGGGTCGCTGTGCCGCTCGCTGCTCATGCACATACTCGCCGAGCAGCTCTTCAATTTGCGGACCCTGCTGTGGTCCACTGAAGCCTTTGTGTGAAGCTTTGCTGTCGACAATCTTCTGCTTTTGTTTCCGCCAGTCCCGCGCGCACGTTTCGGGAACTCCGAACGACCGCGATGCGGCCCGATTTCCGTCCAATCCCGCACACGCGATGACTTTTTTTTTAAAAGCAGCATCGTGGTGCACTCGAGTTTTTGGAGTCGGCCCTTCCATGCCGTCGATGCTAATGCACTACAATATGACGAACTCCTCAGCACACGTACGAAGTGCCGCACATGGGAAACACATATGCAGAAACGGCTGACGCGTCATGTCGGCGCACGTAGGGGGCGGCCATTTTAGACGTGCCGATGGCAATAGAATGACCGTATTCATTTTTTTTTCGTACTCGATTCTAACGCGCATGCGATTTATGAACTCGCTTAACCAGAAAAAAGATGCGCGTTAGATTCGAGTAATTACGCTAATACTTCCACAGAGTTTGAGTGGTGAGCGCTTTCTGCATGTGATTTTAAACACAAATGTGCATTTTCCCGTTAGCTCACTGAAAATTTTCAACTTAGTGTACTAGACACAATCTCATTTTGCTGAAATTGCTTTAGATTACACACTTAAGGCAATTCTAAATAGTCAAAACTTGAAAAATTGTCTGGTATAAGTAAGGAAAAATTATACTTGGATATTGTCTATGTCGACAAGTCACTCATAAGGACACCATTCTCTCAAATACTCACTATTTTCGCACGCGCAACGCCTCCTAGAGGAGGCGTTGTCACGTGACATGCGAGGACAATATATTTATTTTTGGATATTCACTATTTCGGCACGTGAATCGTGAAGACAGTGGGACTCGTCAGGATCATAGTGTGCTCGTACATCATGCTGCATCTCTTCTGGATTGCCGAAATGCGCCGCCGACTTGCCCAGGTACGTACAGACTCTGTCGCCTACCTCCGCCGTGTTGTTTCCTTGTGATTGCACCAGTTTAGTTTTGCCTCACGATGCAAGTTTGAGGAATTATGAGCTGCTAGTGAGGCGAGTTGATTTAGTAGTCCATGAAGAGGGAGCAGAGCGTCTGGGTATTTTTTCGCCGAAAGTTATTACCGAAAATTGAGAACGCGCATTGCGATTTTCTAAAAAGTACCGACGTGTTTGGCTGGCATGGATTAACAGAAACTACTTGAAAAAACTTGGGTGATATTTGCGTCTTCAGGTGAAACTTCATTACGGCTAAGCGCTACGGCCAAGCACTCACCTGCAAACAAAGATAGCTTACCAAGGTGCGCACTACCAGCTGCCCTCCATCGAAGGATAGCTAGCTTGTTTGGCCACCCAGGTGTTCCTTTCAACACCGTTCGTTTTCTTCATCCCCTGTCGGGACAAGCGGGCTAAGCAATACGGGCTTCTGCTTGTTGGGTGCCCCTACCTAGTGTGGGTGGCACGGTGCTGTGCTGTCTTTGACGGCTAGCGACCCGGGCTTCACGAAGTGCTCGCAAAAGTACGGAAGGAGGTCTGGTTCGTTCTGCACCGAGAGTGGCAGCGCCTAGGTGCAAAGAAGTTTTATGAGATGTGGCACCGTCGGGCAGTGATTTTCAGTGAGGCAGGAGGGCAGATAACTATCAATTTTTAATGATGGCTTTCTCTAAGACTCCACGATTAGGCTTAGTGAGCCGGTCGCCCCCGAGTTTGGTCTGTATGATTAGGCTTAGCGAGCCGGTCGCCCCCGAGTTTGATTGTATGGTTGTTCACCCTAGCTCTGCATGTGCTTAGGTGATCCTGTCGCCTTGTCGAGCTTCACCCGCAAGGTTCGTGTTGGCCCCTTCTGCAGGCTCGGCGACTCTGCTCGTTGAGGCGGAAGGTGGCTCCTTTCCTCGAGAAAGACTAAGCCGGTTTCCATGGGTACGTTTGGTTTGCGTGCAACGGCATTGGCCTCTGCACCAAATGGTAGTCCCATAGACCCAAAGGACGGATTGTGTCTCATTGCGCCCCAGTGGTGAGGAGACGGGCCGTGACCGCAAAGCGCCTCGCGCCGAGCGATAGCCCATCCGTCCCGAGGGGACGCCGTCGCAGGCTCTCAGCCGCGCGACAGTGTGAGGGCACGGGCACTTTGGTTGTGGTGACTGAAGTTACCGCGACCAAGGGCAGTCCCGCTGCCACGTGTTTGGGTACGTCCGCTTTGTGTTCAGTGTCGAGAGCCACCGTGCCGAAGGGTAGCCCCTTTGTGGAGTCTCGCTGGGCCCTAGCGGTCAGGAGACGGGCCATGACCGCAGCGCACCCCACGCTCTGCGATAGCCCACCTTGCCAGGGTACGTTTAGTTTGTGCGTCGCGACCGAAGTTGCTTCGCCGAAGGGTAGTCCCTTTGTCGGGCCTCCCTGGCTTGTACGCCGGGAGGCAGGCCGCGTCTGTTTGGCGCCGAACGGTGGCCCCCCTTGCCAGGGCATGGCCGTCTGCCCGAAAGAAAACGTCCCCCCCACACGACCCTGGGCAGTGCCGGGACAGACGTAGGATGATGATGGGTTGAGTTAAGTGTGACTCTGGGACAAAGCGCTTTCGCGCCGCGTCTCCTTCCTATCTGACAATGGCACCTACAGACTCCTCGCCTACCGCCACCGTGTTGTTTCCTTGTGATTGCGCCAGTTTAGTTTTGCCTCATGATGCAAGTTTGAGGAATTATCAGCTGCTAGTGAGGCAAGTTGATTTAGTAGTCCACGAAGAAGGAGCAAAGCGTCTGGGTGTTTTTTCGGCGAAAGTTATTACCGAAAATTGAGAACGCGCATTGCGATTTTCTAAAAAGTACCAGCGTGTTTGGCTGGCATGGATTAACAAAAACTACTTGAAAAAACTTGGGTGATATTTGCGTCTTCAGGTGTAACTTCATTACGGGCAAGTGCTACGGCCAAGCACTCACCTGCAAACAGAGATAGCTTACCAAGGTACTGTACAAACTTGTCCGCAACCACTGCGTGCACAATCAGCGTGTCAGGGAGGCGGTTAAAATTGTGATGGCGATCGTGGGTATTCCGGTATTGCATTGAAACAATTGTGAAAATGGATGCAAAACAATATTAGCTCACTTTGAAGTATAGCTGATCTGTTAGAGTTGGGGGGTCAGGATTTTTAAAAATTGGTCAACTAATTCCCCTAAACGGTCTCCATCGTTTTCAGGGACTCCATTGTACATTAGCATACAACATAAGTAAAGTACAAGGTGAAAAAATTGTCGAAACATATGCGAGAGAGAGAAAAAACATTTACTGAAAAAAGCTTGTGAGTGAAGGTAAGAGGGTCCCTCATTCCAGGAACCCTCTGGCCTGGACAGCCCGCCGAGCTCGAGCGACGAGTTGATGCTGCTCGACCAGGTCCGGCTGGGAGATCGCAGCCTCCCACGAACAAAAAAAAAGTGATGACCGGAATTACCGCGGCACGCACCACACGAAGTCTATCGGCCTCACATAATATTTTCCTAGGCTGTTTCTACAAATTTCAATCAAAGAGGCTCAACATCAGCACTGTTTAAAACACTGTTTAAAAGTGTGCCAGATTTTTTGGTCATGCTGTTTTATTTATTTATTTAGAAAATACTGCGGTCACTGAAGACCAAGCAGGTGGGGAACATTACAATAAACAAATATGCAAACATCGAGAAAAAAAATTAAAGGAATAATCAAATTTGCAAGAATACAAAATGGATGATACAATGAATTTAGGAAAAAATGTTTGAGCTGTTTTGAGCTTTGAGGAAAGTACATGTAATTTTTGGTACTTAAATACAAAATAGTAACAAAAGCTACAAGGTTGACAAAGTGAAGGCTTTCTTCACATGAAATTTCACAATGAAATGGAAAAGATTGGGAGATAAAGCTTAAACCAAGATGACCGGTTTACCCTGCCATATCCCCTTAAGAGACTCTTCTGGATCCTTACAGCATGGCCGTAACAATATTCATGAAGTATTGTAACACTTGTGTTTCTCAGTGGCCTCAATACCCGTTAGCATATTTAAATGTGCATTGGTGCTGAACATTTTTGCAATGACAATTGTGGTGGCTGGGTATCCAACGGAGAAGCTTGCTATTGGTCAAATTGTATGTGATCCACACAAGGCATTCTTAGCGTAAGGAATGAAGAAGAAAGCTTATCGTGGACGTGTGACTTTGTCCTGGTGTATAGTAAGAGGGTTGCTGCATGCATGGAAGCGTGTCGTTGGTATATTTTTGAAATACATCACTTCTCCTATCTTTGTGACATTGCACTGAAAAGGTCTTTGGTTGAATTTTTCATGTGCTGCTGACCATTTCTTGCGATTAGGATGGAAAATATTTTCCTGACCTATTCCTGGTTGTGTATTTAAATGCCCAACCACATGTACACGATTTTGGAGTGACAAGATTTGCTGTCATGAAAGCCTATCCATTGCTTGTTGTTGTGTGTTTCTGAAAAAGTAGAGGTTTCCACAATTTGGCTGCACCAGTGCAAGAATGCTGCACTTACGCACGCGATTTGACTGCTGCACCGAAACCGCTATATCTAACTTTCTGTAGCAGCAATGCTAAAGGTACGAAGCCCAAGCACGCACCTTTTTACTACACCTCTGCATGTAGTCCGCAGACGCTAACATTTGTATATTACATAGCTTAAAGGAAAACATGTAAACAAAATATATATTTGTTAGGCTCATGGTTGCATTGTTACAAAGAAAGCTTATTCTGTGCAGTATTTTCGTTTTTTGAGGTTTCTAGTTTCATGGCATCGTTCGGTTGTAACGAGCTCACTCGAAGCTTGTGAGTGACTTTGGCTACATGTCTGTTAGGTTATAATTAAGTGACCTGTATTCATCGAGCCGACAGTAGTGCGTCATCAAATACTTCATTCCCCGCATGTGGATTCAATACCGAGAAATAGGTGTGTGAGTGATATTATTAGCTCAAATGGGTGTCTCAAAGCGATAGCCACCTTTAAGCTGACAGCGGCGACCCGTCAATCTTCAGCAAATAAATATAGCTGTTTTAAAGCGAAATTGCGATTTGAAACTACATAAATGCCATGACCCTTTTCATAAATTGCATTCCGTACATAGTCGAAATTTCGCGTGCAGACTATTGCCGATACAGTGACGCGTATTGTTTCACTCCACCCGTCAGCATCTACAGTGGGAGCGGTACATGCCGCTTTGCGCTTTGTGGCGACAGTAGTTTTCGAGAATAGTAAAATCACCAATGCAAATTCCACTTGGGCAACAGGTGCGTTGATGTCTGTTAGGTGGCTAACTGTGCAGAAACAGCATTCTTGACCAAGTAAGTAGTGTTTTTCACCAGCTTGTATTTACGATAGTAACATGCCCGCTCCACACCCGTTCATGACCAGTTGTGACCAAGATATTTGTGACCCGTCGATGCCTTCGCGTCCACAAACAATGTGGAACTGTCTCGAGAAACTTCTTAAGTTTCCAAAAGAAGGAAAACTACTGTACCGACCCTGTATTCACTGAAATTTAGGACGTGGCTTCTTGCCATTGCGTTACATTTTTCGCAGTTTCTGCTCGAACGTGCGCCTTTTTTACCAAACAATAAATCCTACTGCTTTCATAAAGCGGCTTCCTGGGTTTCTCAAATTAACAATATTTTATTGTTTTCCAAAAAAACAAGTGCAAGCATTACTGTATGGTGCTTCTCTTGCACGCGAGTATGAACCACTGGCTGATTACCATTGTAAGGGAATCGGCAGAAGAGTGCAGCAATGATTTCATGTATATTTCCTTCGCTGGTGCATCCATGAGTATCTGAGGGTCTGTCGTAGCTTCCGATTAAAGCTATATATAACCTATCTTTCAAAACACTGTTCTGAAACCTTACATGCCATAAACCTTACATGCTCATTCAAAACTGCGCAGTCTGTTTCACAGTAAAGGAAATCACTGAGTGCATGGCATCCTGATGCGGCCAGCGCTGCAGTCACAAGCCGGTAGCAGCTCGTGCATGCGCAGGCGCTTAGCGTGGTGTTGAACTGTGTCGTCAACGACAGCGGTGCGCGCTAATCACGTTGTGTTGGGCAGCCTGCTGATTTTGTCGTTACTGCGGGAACTAGGCCCATATTAAACACTAAACATTGTGCGATGCCAACCCGTCAGCCTTCATTGGCGATAAAGAGGTTCTAGAAACGGTATTTGACAGCATATGTTGTTTGCTCTTCTGAAAAGCTGTGGTGCTGAATGCGTTCAGGTATATTTAGTCTTTGTGTGTGCACCACTGCATGTTGCAACGGGGAACACCATAATGATTGATTGATATGTGGGGTTTAAACGTCCCAAAACCACCATATGATTATGAGGACGCCGTAGTGGAGGGCTCCTGAAATTTCGACCACCTGGGGTTCTTTAACGTGCACCCAAATCTGAGCACACGGGCCTACAACATTTCCGCCTCCATCGGAAATGCAGCCGCCGCAGCCGGGATTTGATCCTGCGACCTGCGGGTCAGCAGCCGAGTACCTTAGCCACTAGGCCACCGCGGCGGGGCGGAACACCATAATGAGTATGTACAGTGCATGGTATTTATTTCACGCCAAAGAAATACAAGGAACTCTATAGTGGCTGTCGTGCAGCTATGCAGTTTCAACACAATAAAACAAAAGTGAATGAGTTCAGGAGTCTGTACGTCAAGATAACGACCTGAGTGTGCTTCTTCTTGATGGCATTCTTGATGGCAAGCTGCCAACTTCCCCTAATACCTCATTATTTCCCCAGCAGCAGTGATGACAGCGCCGATTTTGTATGGAGTGAGGTGTACAGTGATGCGATGAGTGATATCTGCCCAGTTTTTGGATAAACGATGAAATTCACAGACTACTCAACAATGCGGTCAGCGCGTGCAGCCATAACCAACGACGCAGTTCAAGCGTTTAGCACTATGCCACTCAAGTGCCTGCGCACGCGGGAGCTGCTAAAGGCACTCAACTGACACGCTGGTCGCATCATAGCCACATCGCGGTCCCATGTGCTACGAAATTTTCCCTAAGTGTGAAACACTGTACATATTGGATGCACTTGTTAAACCGGAACCGAATTCACCCGTTAACCCACTTCTTGGTGTAGTAACAAATGTGCAGAAGTTCCGCCCTCATAGCTTTGGCTGTGCTGCCATAGAAAGTTGTCGCAAGGTATAATGTCGTGCTGCACACGCACTAGGGAAACTTGTGCAGCCACATTGAGGAGACGTTAGAAAAAAAGATAGCTTGTCGCCTGGAAGTGAGCGTGACGATTTCCGGCAACATGGTAGCAGCCCTGATCGTTCTTGATGTTTATGATCCGTGTGTACTTCAAGGAATGCAAGGTACAGACTTACCCTCCTCACAACCCCATCTCACGTGGAGAGTGAGGCAGCAGCCGTATTTTCTTATTCTTGCTATTGGCAATTTGTTTTGATGTTTCGGTAGTGGCTTGCTGAAATATTTTCAAAGTGCGTCGTCACGTACGCTTCTGGGCAACCTATGAGGTGAAAGCAGATACTACTATCGCAGTTGAGAGAAAAAAATCTCGAAGCGCCTTTATGGCTTCTTTATGCCACAAAACACAATAATAAATTTGGCATGTTGTCTTCTTAAACTTTTTGCAGTTTATCGACATGCATGTGATAGTTTTCAATCTAGCATTAATAGCACTGCCGCTTGAGAATCTTGTGCAGGTAATCATGATTTATGCTTGCTTGACAGGGGCACCGAGGATTCAGTTGTGCAGTAAATATTTGAAAGAATGACTGTATCATGTTCATGAAAAGCAAAATCACCTGATTTGTACGAAGCTAAACATGCAGATTGTTTGCATTGTTACATTTGTTTGCCCAAGTGTCCTCTTCAGGGACTACCTTAAGAATGGTGTTTGTAACAATAGGGAGTTTTCGAATAGTGTACGCAACACTTTGCATAAGCTATCCTTTGCGGTTGCTGCCATGGCGCATGCGTTGTTACGCTAAACGCCTTTAGCGTTTCTGATTTCCCGCAAGAAATACAAAATAGCGAGCAGCCCGCAAAGCCCCTTTGCTGTGACTGAAGCGTGCATCAGTGTTTGTGTGGGATAAACGCCATTAAAAAACTCATATGGCACCCATACGCAGACGCTATTCTCGCTAACTTTAGGTATGCTATTCGAAAACTCCCCAACGAATCACAACTCTGTGCATTCACTCTGGTGATGTGTAGCAGCTTTGAAATTGTCCAGGTAGGAGGGGGTATGTGTGTTGCATGTCCAACAGGTGTCCAAGCGCCAGCAGCAGGCTTCGCAGTGCGGCTCCTCACCCATCACCCAGGTGCAGCAGGATCAGACAGAGGCCGCCGTGTTGCCACGCGTGTATGCTGTCCAGGAGTACTCCAAGCCCAGTAGCTCCAATAACTCGGTAACTACTGTTGTATGGTTGGTGTGTGGACCATCTTCTGCTGTATGGTATCATTGAATGTCCTGTTATGACTGGGTGACTTGGTTATTCCTACTGAAGATAGACAGCGCATGATCAGTGAGGAACAGGTGCTTAAAGGGCCCAGAGGTCGAAATTCAGTTGTGATAGGGAAATTGTACATGATCGTATGACGAACACGAAATAGTGCCGTAACAGTGGAATTCAAAGCGTTTATTTATCAAAACCGCGACGATCACTCCATTCGCTCTCTCCTGCCTTACCCTCCATGGTATCCTGTCCCAAAGCCACTTTACCCTTTCGTCGATGCCCCATCCAATCTCGTGTGGCATACGTCATCACTGTCGCGCTGCTTCCAACACAGTCTCTTCAGATTGCCGGGACTCCGTCAACTGCGTGCTTGTTGGCGAACCGCTATTATCGTGCTGGTCTGTGCTTATACAAATGGTGCAGGTATGCACCCTGCGTTGCGCGCAGGTCTTCGAAGAGTGCCAACACGATGGACCCATACGCGTGTTTGCGGGCAACACGATGAACAAGTAGCGCGTACAGCTGCTTGTAGACTAACTGTAAATCATAGGCTCTTGCTCGACCAATCACAGCATATGTGAACGGGCGTCAGAGATATTCGTACGGCATATCAGCGATATTTGTACGACGCATCACGTGGCGGCCCGGAAGGAGGAAGAATTATTTCTTGTAATTTGTGGTGGGTCGACGGCTCGTAGTGCTGCCACGTGTAGAACAGTTGATCGGGACAGCATCCTTAACACGACACGCGCGATTACTTGAAATGTTATAAAACATATCGGAGGTATTTAGGGGCCCTTTAAGCAAACCAGCAGTTGCATACAGGGAGCCCTGTTTCTTGAAAGTGCGAAGCAGGAACATTGTGTTTGTGTTGGCACATCTTTGTCCTGTTCTTCCTTTTTTTTTTGTAACTGCTACATATATTAATATAAATTTATTCGGAAGTCTGCGCTCCTCCGGTGTGTTGCTTTTCCTGCCCATGCTTTTTTGCGCTGTTTATCTTCAGTATCCTGTTATGCACTTTGAATGCAGAATTAGCTGTCATGTATTGAAGTATGTGTAGTATTTGTGCTTTCTGCTGTATGCTAGCTTGATGGTTATTTGCTGTAGAGCATCGTCACATTTTAGTGATCTGCTTATGGCACTCAAGTCTTGTGGGGCTATAATAGAGGCAACACTAGCATTTTCACTGTCACATCAGTTTTGTTACGAAATATTGTAAGGCCAGCATAATCTAGGGATTGCCCGGAATAAACAGCACATTGCCTATAAGGTGCAGCAGAACAGTGCAGATATGAAATGTGATGTACCCAGATGTTGGAATGTGCATTCGGTGGTTTTCATAGTAGATGGACAGAAAAATTGAGAATTTAGGGGAACTGATATTACATTTCAGAAAGAGTCGTCATTTATGTTTGAGTGATCAGTACCTGAGTAAACTAAGCATGCAAAAAAGCTAATGCTGAAGGCTCAGTTGAAAGCACTATTTGAATGTTTGACTGAATGCGTACTATCCTGGAGGTTTCAAGTAATGCACCAAATGTCTGGGATACATCAAAATTATTACATAATATGAGTAAGAGAGAATTGTGAAGTGTTGGTATTACAGAATTGGCTCGCAAAATTAATAACTGATTTTTTAGAAAATTCAGTTTTGGTCATGAGATTAAGCTGCGGGAGGTTTGCGTTTTGAAATGTTGTCTTGGTGGACTATGTGCAGTGACTGTAGGAAAGTGCACTGCTTTTGAATAGCAATTCTTTGCCTGGACTGGGCATTTATACATGACAAAAGTGTGAGCTGCCTTACAAGGGGTATGGTTACCCACACTTTTTTTTATGGTTCCTGTCGCTTGAATTGTGCTGTATGTGTATTGAAGAAAAGCTTGTGTTTTGCAGAGGGAAAGCAGTCATTCCATCTCAACTCTTGTCTCAGTGCTTGATCTTTTTCTATTAATAATCTCATTCTTGCCATTGTTGGATCTATCCAGCTGTGTATCCGATTATACTAAAGCAAGGGCATTTTGTGCTCTTGTTAAACATCACTATTAAAAAATTCTCTATGTAACTAAGTACTGTTTACGAAGAAGTGGAAATTTAAGGGCTGTTTTTCGTTTTTATACACTGTTAATGAGAACTAACAGGCAATTGTACGCTGTGGCACATGGCCCTAGAATTGCATTGATACATTTTGAATGTGAAGCTATGGCCATTAGGAGGACCATTCTGTTCAGTGGGCCCACATAATCGGAATGCATACATTAGCAATTCCCTTGCATTGGAGGCTAGCTTGCTGGTATTTTTTTTGGTGGAAATGCTCTGGCTTGCACACTTATTGGTCAATTTCTACTCATTCACTAGTTCTGTCAGTACCAGGCCACAGTAGGAAGGTATTAGCCAATGTGTTCATTACGGATGTATTCTAATTCATCTCGTGGAGGATTTGCATCATGTCTGCACAAGTATCTTTGCAAATTACAGCTGTTGAACCCCAGCAGCGGAGGCAATCATAAACGCTTAGCTTCGTCTATTGTGCCAAGTGTAGTTGCAACTGCAAATTGTGTACTTCGCACTATTTTGGCCACCCATGAAGTACATGACTTTACCTTTGTAAGCACCAGGTCCTTTTCACTTAATTCACGAAGTACTTGCGACAAAAGGTGCATATCATTCAGCTGATGCAGCGAGTGCACACATTCGGGTAGCTCCTCTAATGTGTCCTTTGTGGTCTCTTGAAGCTGAGTTAGGGTGTCTGCTGTGGTGAGATTTTCCTAGCCAGGTCGATACTCCATTTTGTACTGGTACGCTCCAGTAGCAATGACAAGCACTGAATTCTTGCTGCCATCATGATGGGCATGGGATATTTGCGAAGTAGACCCATCAGCAGCTTGTTGTCTGTGACCTTAGTGTAGGTTCTTTCCAGTGAGTAGGTCCAAAAACTTAGAAATCTCAAATGTCGGGGCCAACGCTTCACATGTAAGTTGTGAATAATTCCTTGCCACTGTAGAAAATCTTCAGGAAAAGCCTGTAGGCTTGTCAATGTGATGGGAACGCACACCTCGAGTTTGGTTGATTTGTCGCATCCCAACCACTGAGTGGAATCTAATGACAGTGACAGTGCCGCGAGTATGCAAAGTACTACTTCCTGCATTGCGAAGCTTGTGGCGAAGTAACTGAATTTTGCCATTCAAAGACTGTAAACCACGCCGTCAAGCCATAACTGTGCATTTGTTCAATGGGAACATGCTGCCTCAACAACTTTTCAAACAAGTCCTGTAATTAAGTTACAGGGTATAGAACAGCTTGCTTTGGTTGGTATTGGTTTTTTGCTGGACCTCCCTATCCTTCTTGGCAGCTGATAAAGGTAGGAATAGCCGACTGGTCATGAATATGCCCACTTTAGCAAAGTAACACGATGTCAGCAGTTGTGTGATGATCACTCGACTGAGCAAGGCTTCCTCCATGTCATGCTTGTGTCGGAGCAGCACTGCGGTTAACCAGCACTGCGGTTCTTGGGCAAATGACCCAAGAAAGTTCTGGTTGCACCTAACGAATAAGAATGAGGCTATTAGCAAAATGAAACTTGATGACACTATCACCGATGACAGTAACTGTATAGCCAATACATTTAATGACTACTTTTCGTCTGTGTTTTCTCGCGCCACCGTTCAGCCCTCGTCATATCCGAAAACTAGTTATGCTATCCCACATATAGAAATCAACGAAACGGCATTTTTTCGGCGCTACTCGAATTAGACACTAAAAAATCTATCGGCCCGGATGGCATACCAAATATGTTCCTGCGCAGATACGCTGAATGGTGCGCGAAGTATCTGAACATAATCTTTAAAGAAAGTATGCGGACAGCGGAAATACCTTTAGAATGGAAAACTGGAAAAGTGGTGCCTTTTTATAAGACTGGTGACAAACTTGAAGTAATCAACTACAGACCAGTTTCGCTACTGTGCACTTGTAGCAAGGTTTTGGAACATTTCATATTTAAGCATATCTGTTCTTTCTTAGAGGACAACAATTATTTAAGTAGTCAGCATGGTTTTCGGCGCGGTTTGTCCACTACGACGCAGCTTATTCACACTGTAAATGATCTAATGGTAATGCTTGACAAAGGCGGACAGATTGACATGGTTTTTCTCGATTTTGAAAAAGCCTTCGACCGTGTGTCACACCGACATTTAATGTTAAAGATCCGATGCTTTTTTGACAATCCTCGGATAGTACAGTGGCTCGACTCGTATCTTACACGGCGTAGGCAGTTTGTTCACATAGGCGATTTGGACTCAGAATTTGCACCTGTTCTTTCAGGCGTTCCTCAGGGTTCGGTGCTCGGCCCGTTACTCCTTTAATCTATATTAATGATTTACAGATTACATCACCAGTATGTTGCTGTTTATTTGCAGACGACTGCATTGCATACATGCACATTCAGTCAGTGGAAGATCAACAAATACTTAACAACTTCTTAGCAGCTGTTAGCAACTGGTGCTCAAAATGGCAGATGCGCCTAAACATTTCCAAGTGTGTTCAGATGAGTGTTACACGCAAGAAGGAGCCGCTGGTTTGCACCTATAGCATCAATAATGTTCCATTAGCTTCAGTAGACCAATTTAAATACTTGGGTTTGCATATCAGTTCTACGCTAAGCTGGAGTGGTCATGTGCAATTCATTGTTTCCAAGGCTTTAAGAAAACTTTACATGCTAAGAAATCGCATGATGCATTGCACTCTTAAAACTAAGCTTGTGGCCTACACGACATTAGTTAGACCGCTATTAGAATATGCGGACGTAGTTTGGGACCCGCACACCCAATGTGACATCGATTGCATCGAACGCGTTCAAAAAAAAGCGCTAAGATTCATCTTCAACTCTTACGGCAGGCACGTGTCCATTACTAACCTCAGACATTTAAGCGAACTTCCAACGCTAGAATCACGCAGGAAACTGCATCGACTGCAAATGCTTTACAATATTGTAAACGGTAACATTAAAATGGGCTTCACTGATTACATGCAGTATAACAGTGCAAGGCCAGTGAAGCCCAACAAGATGGAAGCACAGTAAGACGATTGTAAGGCCACGAGATAAGACGAAGGTGTATCAATTTTCGTTTTTTCCTCGAACGATAGCAGAATGGAACGAGCTTCCATGTGACATAGTCGGCCTATCATCAGTTCATGCGTTCACAAATGCCGTGCAAGATTATCTGTGGTGTTATGCGCAGTTCTTGTCATTCTTTCTCTTTTACAGCTTGAAATGTATGCGGGTAACCAGTTATTTCGCGGTATTCTTCTGTTAACGTAAGCTGTCCTTCGGTTCACATGCTTATTTGGTTCGTTGGCCGTTTCACTCATGTTCTGAAATATTGTAAGCGTGTATGTGTTATTGCTCCTGTGTCATACCTCAGTGTGTTATTGCAAATGCTGTTGGGCTTGTTTTTTATGTTCGCGTCTTGAGTTCACATTCGGCCGCATGTGTTGTTATCAATAGACATATGTGCATTTGTTCTGCTTTTCTTTCTTTTTTTATTCGGTTGTCGACTGAAACGATGCAATCTGATGTACCCACTCCTGCCATGGCTCCCAAAAGGCAGCCGGCAGTATCTAATAAATAAATAAAATAAATAAAAAACCTTGCAGTGGGGTGAAGAAGCCTGGTAAATCCATGGCCAAATCAGCATCGCCGTAAGGTCAATTAGTAGTGGTGGTATTTCGGGATAACACATTTCAAGCTAGATGGTTGTTCATATCGAGATGAAAACAGTGTTTACTGATGAGAACGGAACAAGGAAACACAGATACTGGTGCTGTCTGTTTCCTTGTTCCTTCCTCATCGGTACGTGCTGTTTCTGCTTAATTATTTCGGGGCAATATAATGTTGCCCATGGGCATGGTGGTGTCACTTCGCGTATGAGGTTGGATAGGAGTGGAGAAAGGCCCAGCAATTATTTTTGAAAACTGATCGTCTTTCAGGGGGCAGCACTGTTCTATTTGTAATGTGATCGCCATGGCTGTTAGTACGATTAAGTAAGTGTATTTGAGAGATGTGAAAAAAAGGGGGCCAGGGGGTCTCATTTTGTTTACTGGTCCTTGGTCATTAAATTTCATTTTGATTAGTTTTTGTATCAATAGTATGTTATTTCGTGACTATAAATTCTTGCAATAGTTCTAATCCCGTTATTACAGGTAAAACAATTTCCTGTGTTGTGGAGAGGACTTCTAAAATGTACTAGCTTCTGTTAGCGAGAAATATAAAATAAATGGTGGAGGGCTGAACTTAATGGGAGAATTGCCACAGAATAGTGAAATACAAATTGTAGAAATTTTATTCACGTTTCAGAAGAACCAAGTTGGCCGGCAGTATTCTCCAAGATCTCTGAAACTGCAGTTAAATTTCTCGTCGAAGAACTCGAAGGTTGTAAAAAATAATATAGCCATGTCTTGCCTTAAGTTGGCCCTGATGAAGTCGTGGGAGCACAAAAGGAGGGATAGCTTTCAAGCACAGGTTACTCATCTTTAGTATGCAGGTTGTGTTCTTGAAGCAATAGCCACTGTTGCTGAACGTTTAAAGGAGTTCATTATGTGAAGTCCGAGCATGGTTGCAGAAAGTGGTAGGAATAAACGTTTCGTAGGTATACCGTACATTCATTGCACATCTCGCAGTCTAAAGAAAGTAGGAAGTAGATGTGGCAATAATGTTGTTTTACGGCTGCCAATAAGCTAGGTAAGATTTGTTATGCAGTGCGGAGAATCAACTGAAACGAAGAATGAGCGAATAAAAGACAAGAAGCGGACCAATATTTGTTTCGCTAAGCTCGCCATAAGATTAAGTGATTTCCATACAAGTGTAGTTTATAAGGTCCCTTTCAGCGGTGGCTGCTTCTATGTTGGACAGATGGGACGTTGTAATAACCAAAGAATATTTTGGAACACAAAAGATCACTAACAGGAGGCTCTTCTGCTAATGTTTGCATTGTCGAGAATGCTAGTTCTCACCAATTGGCTCGCAAAATTAATAACTGATTTTTTAGAAAATTCTGTTTTGGTCATGAGATTAAGCTGCGGGAGGTTTGCGTTTTGAAATGTTCGATGAATGCGCAGTTTTGTACTGGCATAACAATGAAGAAACTGGTCTGATTGAACACCTGTAATAGTGGTAGCGCATGCATGAGCCAATCTCCAATTGACTTGCATAAAGATGAAATCAAATAGCTGAACAGTTATGTGTGCCAGATTGTGTGCCAAATTGATAGGGTCGCATATTGCATGGGAATTGGCAGATAACTTTTCGTGCTTTCTTTCTTTTCAGCCATTGTCCGCACTTCCAGTTGTCAGGTGTCCTTACTTTCTCCTTTTGTCAGTGTTTGCACGTCCTGTCTTTTTACAAGGACCAAATAACTTTGCTGTTCTTCTTTCCTGGATGGAAGTTTCCATTCACACGACCACCAATACTACTTTGTTTAGTACAGTGTAGAACCTTGCTCTGCCGTGGCTCTCTGCTGCATTTTTTGATAGTTTTCTGCTGGGCCCGGCACAGCTCCCATGGGATTGCATTTTGTTGCAACTGCAGAATCGTTCCCATGTGATATGTTGCAAAGTGGGCTCACAGTTAGCTAGTCGTAGAGTTTCCTATAAATTCACTCTACGGAGCTGTGGATGGCACTAGTGTCTACGGGAGCTTTAATGTATGGCGCTTCAGCCAGGATGGGAATGATGTGTAGTACACAGATTTGTCCAATCTTCGTTTTTTGGGCTACCATCCACGGTGGTCTAGGGGCTAAGGCACTCAGCTGTTGACCCGCAGGTACCAGGATCGAATTCCAGTTGCAGTGGTTGTATTTTTGATAGAGGCGGAAATGCTTGAGGCTTGTGCGCTTAGATTTAGGTAGAGAACTCCAAGTGGTAGAAATTTGGCGAGTCCTCCACTATGGTGCCTCTCATAATCATATGGTGGTTTTGGAACGTTAAACCCCAACAGTTATCATTCTTTTGACTCCGTGTGGCCTGAATCTGCTTTGCCGCAACACTAAGTTCAGCACAGGTTTAGCAGTTAACGCTTCAGTGCTTTGACCTCTTTTCGGCTCACCAATTCGAATAGGCTCAAGAAGTCCACAAGAGTTCATTCTTTTATTCGAAATAAAACCGAAATACAGCAATAAACAAAGTCACAAGTGCGTTCGAAACCTACAAGCATGAAGACCAGGCGAATCCGTGTACTACCAATCATTCCCATGCTGGCTGAACAATCGCAGAGCCAGAGTTTGTTTCTAGTCTATGACCATAGCTGAGTGACCATAGAAGAGAGGAGCCATGTTGACTTTTTATGCAGCTGGGCTTTCCTTGACTGTAAGATTAGCTGCATGAGTAGCACAAGTATGATGTGTAATGTACTTTCAGTTGCCGTGAACAAAAGCGCAGCCTTCGAGATCCGTATTGTAGAGATGGTATGTAAACTTGATTGGTTTTCAACTTGTTTTGAAGGCAAGTAAAAACTTCGAGGTTGGCGTTTGTTTCAGTCATTGCATTGGTGTGGACTCTTATGTCAGAGGTGTTCACGCAGTTTGCGGTCGGACTTGTTGCACTGGGTGTTTTACATGTGCTAAGTTAACAACAGTTATGCTTATAACTGTTCGTGCCAAAAGAAGTGCACTTGTTAATCACATTTCTGTGGATGAGGCTGCTCTCAGTTCTATGGTTGTATCTGTTGGCTAGATCATAGCTAAGTGTGCCAATGCGTGCCCCAGTGAAAAGTTCAAAAGCTAGTGAAGTGGGGGTCATTTTTTTTATGATCGCTTTTGTAGGTACTTTGTTTCTCGAGCTGTTCAACTGTCTACTTTGAGCCATGGTGATTCAACACTGTCTACAGGGCTGCATTTGCACATTGCTCAGAGAAGCTGACGCATTCAGAGACAATTACGTGCAGGTATCGCCAAAAGTGATTACTTGCCAAACGACCTGGGCTCAAGCCTTGCTCGTACCCAGAAATTTTAATTTATTTTATTTACATCTTTCTCAATTTTTCGTTTACAAGATGATTTTTCACTCACAACTAATAACGCCGATGCCAGAATTTCTGTAGAGCGAGCTTTTTATTGATATCGTATTAGAAAAGAGCAATTTTAAGCTGACTGAGAATCGATTGTAAATTCTAGGCAGTGTTTTGCGCTATGTTTGGCTGGCGTGTTCTCTGGAGTTTTGACTATAGATTGGCAGTGCTTCCTTTTTCTGACCATAGTGGAAAAGTGTGGCAGGGCCCCTTTAACTCGTAGCTTGCCATGGCAAGTGCAGGCCTGCTCACGTACGAGGAGTAGCGCAGGAGTCTGCTGGGCATGAATTTTAATACTCCTTATGAAACCACCAGCAGAGTCGTTACTGCAAGCAACAGAATAAATTGATTTTCTTTGGTTACCACTAGCCGTTATTGGCACGACTCTGAGGTTGGTAGGAATCTCTAGACTGATATGCCTACGTCCTTGCTTCTTGCACTTGATATGCACATAGGCATGCAATATTGCCTAATGATGAAGGATATGTGTGCTCAAACCTGAAGCAAATTACACTTCACGACACCTGTTTTGCGCATGTCAACACCAACAAATGACGATTTTCTCGCTTTACTCCCTCGAATGGGTCCTTCGAAGCCGGTGTACTGCTGGTACGGTTGGGGCGGGTCACTTCATGCTTTTGTCAGCCAGCAGTGCCAAGGCGGCAAGCACTGGCAAAACTAAAAGGGAAACGGGAAAGAGTTGTAGGGCCTCTTTTGACAGGCATATTTTTTAAAGGAGGCATTGGAGTCAGGGACCAGTGATGTACTTTGTAAAACTAATTAAGTATTTAAAGTATGGTGAAATCTGCTGATCGTAAGAGCTATATGCATTGGAAGACTGTTGTCATCTCTTCTTTTAGATGGTGAAAAGAGCATTTATGTCACGTTTAGAATTTGCTTGTAGGCTTTTCTTTGTTGGTTGTCACTACTTTCGCAAAATGTCCCAAGTTGAGGCCAGAGATGCTTATGTTGGTCGGTACTGAGTAATGTTGTACGAGCGCAAAAAAGAGAACGTTCATTTGATTTGTTTTCGTGAGCATGATTTCCACTGGAAGCCTATTTTGTCAAGGACTTCTGTATATTTGCTCTGCACATGTGAAAAGCAAAGGGCAGCATCACCGTGGAAAACATTAACTTTTCTAACATTCATACCAGTCGTGTGTACATGTCATGTTTGCCTAGTTAGCTCTTTATCGTGCTTGTTTTTGTACGTTGCTGGTGACTTGTATTAACTGTATTTTTCGGTAGTTCATTATTTATATTTTGTAGTTTTATTTTTGGCTACAAAACATCACAACTCCATCACTTTTGCTTGTAAGGTGTAATGTAGCAGCAGTCATTGATGTACATGATTGTCCACTTTGAAGGTGACCCATAGGAGTGTTTCATGTGGTTTGCTATGCGGTACTGTACTAGTGTGCCACTC
This sequence comes from Rhipicephalus annulatus, assembly GCA_013436015.1. Classification (NCBI taxonomy): domain Eukaryota; kingdom Metazoa; phylum Arthropoda; class Arachnida; order Ixodida; family Ixodidae; genus Rhipicephalus; species Rhipicephalus annulatus. The sequence goes on from WOVY01002810.1 coordinate 63,045, forward strand.
TTGCACAGGAACTGTGGTGTTGCGGCAGACCATATGAAGCACCTCCTGTGCAACCTTTAGATGCACTGGTGCTATGCAGAGCATTGCCATGTCGAGCCATCAAGCTGAAGAGTGCATGTGACCCTGTACACTATACACGTTGCATTAGACACGGCTGAAACTCAAGGAACATTATTATTTTCGGCATTGCTGCAGTGTCCAATGTATTTGCCACGCACTGGAAAGAGCTAGCCACAAGGCAGCAGACAGTGTGTGCACACTGCTCAGCTTGTTTCAACTCTATTCACTGTAGCCACATCAACCTATGTGGTGACCCTTCCTGTACCATTTCTGGCTGGAAACTCTTCAACCTCCAAGCAGAGCCTTTTTACAAACGTGCCACCTTTGTATGGATAGATGGCATCCCTGGAGGCTGGAGGAGAGGGTCCTCCATGTGTTCCCATTACTATGAGTGACATTTCGCGCCTATCGTACGGTTGGTTGAGTAGTCTGGCTCTACTGCTGTGATCCCTGGAATGAGACAAAAGACTCTAGCGACAGGTGCCTTCAGTCCTCTTTGCTGCTGCTTTTTAGGGCACCGTTTAAATAATGCCTTAGAATGATCGTAGTTTAGAAGCCCTGTAGGCACTGTCATTGTTTTGAAACATTTCTACATTGTATTCCCTACCTTGCTTTGTATGTCTTTGGTAGCTTACCTTCTAGCTTGCAAAATATGAGTATCATTGCCCTGCTTTTGCTCTTAACGTTAGTATGTGGAAGATGCTACTTCTAGTTCAATCGGAAAGTTAATTCTTGCTTGCTTGATCACTTTTAGTAGAGTTCTGAAGTCACCAGTATTGTATTAGGGTAGCAAGTTCAGTGCTTGAAAGGGTTCTCTGGTGTGTTCCGTTTGCACTGGTTGCCACGGGTTATTTGTATAACTCTTGCAATTTATCAGTTTCTCAACTCTTCTTGTTCAACTTGCTTATTCTCTGTACAAGCTCGTCACTGTAGTTTGGAAATTTACTCTCCAATTTCATCAGTATCTTTTTTTCTGCCAGTTTCTGTTCGGTTGTAATGAGCTCTTGTGGGTGAGAGCAGCCACTGGCTTCCAATGTTTGTGTCATCGCATTTTGGAACATTGTCTTGGTGCACATGCTCTCCTGAACGTGTTATCATGTGTGTGACATCTATTTGCACTGCATGCAATACCGTTAGTGCTGTGTTGGCATATCGCTTTCAAATACCCAATGAAAATCCAGTTGCGCCATTTTGCTACCTTTCCATATCCCTGCACAGAGCTGCGCACATTCGAGTACAGCTTGCACCAAACTTCACTATTCCACCTGCTTATATCGAATCGTTTATAGCATAAAACTATTCTTGATCGTAGCAAACACAACTAAAGCATTTCCATAATGCCACCGATGCCCCCTGCTTGCTCCATTCCAGCGATGCACTTTTTGTCAGTGTAGTCAGCCTAACCAAAGCATCTGTGCCGCTTCTTGTGTCTCTGTTGTTGAAAGTTTAGCAGGCTGTCAATAGGCTGTCTTATTTGTTATGGAACTGGCCATAGCATATAGAAAAGGGACTTTCAGATGCGAAGCAACTTATCTTATGAGCGAGCTTGATTTGGTGGCCTCCGCGCTCCACTGTGCATGTGCCTACTCTCTCTCCCACTCTCCTCCTTTACGCAAGTGTTTGGTTCGGGTCGCCTTCTCTTCTTCCCCTTCGCGCTGCAGCCAAGGCATATGTAAACTGCTAGCATAACTTCCACAGAAGCCCATGGATCCAGTAGTTGGCGGCTCATTGACACCGTCGCCATCTACGTGAGAACAACCAACAGCAAACAAAATGAAAAATAAAAAACAAATATGGCATCACAACCGAAAACAGTAGCAATGGTCGCGCATTTACCATACGTAGCGTGAAATTGAATTTTTTCGTAATTGGGGGGGGGGGGGCTGACCTTTTACGTACCATTAATACAGGATTTTATGGTGCCTTGTGGCTTGCTGATTGCATGCAGGAGAGAGAAAAAAAGAAATCAAAGATAATTGTTTTATTAGCCAAATTATGTACTTGCAATATGCACAAGAAACTTTGCAGAGGCGATTGTGAGACAACTGTTCACAAGCACACTAGCATAATAGTTCGAAAACTCGTGTTGCCCAATCGTCCAAAACCACTGCAGTGATACAGCAGCTTTTAAAATATAGCTTTGGCGGCTGTAGAATACAGCGTGTTGTTGCTTAGTGTGTCGCGTTCAGTCACCAAAGGTGAGGACATGCCGGCCGTGCACCAGTGAAAACAGTCGGTAGTCATAGGAGCGACTATCTACACATTCTGTAAGCTAGTTCAGTTATGAAATTTCATACCAGTAAACAACACATGAAAAAAAAATTAACTACTGAAGGTACGCACGAAACCACCACGGAAAACTGAGTGATGCCTCGTTGACCTGGCAATGTGCTGAACCTAAGAACACGCTGAATTTAACACACACTCTGATAGCAAATTGCCAGGATATGCCCCCCCTCCTTATTTATAGCACTTGATGAAAGAGTGAGGCAATCAGCCACTTAGCCTGGTGTGAGAAGATATAGCGCAAAGTAAGTTTATAGCTACCGTTGACATATATAAAATTATGACTATTTGAAGTAAAAAATTATATCAAGTTTTTAGTTTTGGTGGTTTGTCCCCTCACCTAGTCGCGCTTCAATCGTTCACGGGGGTTGATGCCTGTGGCAATAGGACGACACTTTTCGTTCCGAGTTTCACGACCTATGTAATTTTACCATGCTGCAGACGTGCACCCTCTTTCTTTACACAGGTGTTTGGTTGCCTTCTCCCCTCTGCCCGTGCTGCAGCCTGTAAACCTGCTCTTTCCTCTCTCCCCCATTTCGTGTTCTCGGGCTGCTTCCATTATTGTCGCTTCGCTCCTGTTCAGATGAGCTGTAACTTCGCACTAACAGAAGCAGCGCACAGGCACAACGTAAAGCTAACACAAACACTAAATACAAACCACACACACACACCAGTGAACATAAACGTCAACTTGGTGTGCACCCCTGATGCTGCTTCGCATCCCCTCATGGTTCCCTGTGATATTTTTTTTTTTTTGTTCCCTGTCACTCTGGGTTCCATAATGTAGTCACCGTGGCCAACGGGTAACAAGTATCGACACTGTGCTATGAACGGCCTATTCAGGCAAATTAAGATTCGGCCGTGAAACGTATTGCTTCATGTTTTGTAAAAAAAAAAAAAAGTAGATGCCTCTAATTGCGCTGCACAATGTTCTTAGGTATGTCTATCCTAAAGTTTAGCCTAACCTTCTATGTAGAGCACGTCTGGCACGATATAATGCAACTGCTCCTCGCACATGTCCAAGCGCTCGCTGCGTGTCTTGATTGCGAAGTTGGCGAAATGCAGTGACTAGCCAATGCATATAGAAATTGAGCTGTGAAGTGAGCCACAAATAAAGAACAAGTGCTCTTACACGTCTGTAACGCCGTTAGAACATTCGGTGTTGTCAATCGCAAAAACAAAGTGACAGCTTTGCCGCAAAGGTCAAGCAAAGAATGCGATAGCAACAAATTGGAACGTCACGCATAGAATGGGAAGCAGATCAAAACGTGCCCCGCGTTGCTCACGTACAAATGATGCACGAAACGTATTCACAGGTACAGATCAACGCAAATAAGTGTCTTAGTTATTGCTTCACTGTGTCTGAAAAGCACGCCCTTTTCGTGCGTGCTTTTCGTAAACGGAGACTGTGCAGCGAGTGCAGTAATTTTTGTGCGACCGGTTGCTAAAAGAGAATTGTTCCGGTGAAAGCCCAAGGCGTACGATTTTCCCCACCGCGAGATAAGTGCACGTACCTTGCCCCCTCCCCTCCGCAGGGCAAAGTACGCTTCTGAGGTCAACGCATGAGCGCACGTAGCCGCATCGTGACGATCTGGCAATGCCCCTTAATCTTGGGAAAGTACCGCCATCTGCGGTACGCGCCGCTGCGCAGGCGCCATCCTCGCCCCTTTTGAATCCTCCCGTTCTCCACTGCTGTTTCTGCGCGATGATTGGTTTCTTTCACGGTTGCCCATGCGTTGTGCTGATATTTTGTTTTCTTTTTCATTCGTGCCATTTTTCGCTGGGGCTACGCATTGGTTGCGTAACGAGCATTGCGCACACTTTTTCTGCCCTGTTTGCTGGCGCTATGCCATGTGTTTGCACCTATAACTGTTGCAACCAGAATACGAATGGCTTCCTTTATTTTTTTTCTAAATCCAAGGTAACCGTGATAGCTTTCGGAAGCAGCAGTCGCTGCACTACATCGGCTGAAAGAACTTGGTTCCGTTGAAGAACAAGTTCTTTATGAGTTACGGTGCTTTTCTTATTGCTCATGGGAAAGCATCCCTGAATGCTGTATTTTAAATATTATTCGTGTCACCTAAACTTAGTTCTTTTTGTAGCTAATTATGTGTTGAATAAAAATGGTATTCTGCTGAATATGCTGAATATTCTGCCAAAAGTCTATGAAATTGCACGTCGGCAACTGCCATTCAATCTCAAATGAAATACATAAAACTCATGTCCGCAGCGTACAGTTACCTGCTATGATACAGCTTCTCGATCGCACTTATCATGATTGTTGAAATCTCTTGAAAATGAGTGCAGTAAAAATAAGTGAATGAATGACTATATTGAGGTGACACTGGCGATGATCACCATATGAGGTTCTTTTTGTAGGGGCAAAGCTCCTTAGGCCATGGGTCGAGTATGTAGCCACCTCTAGTTTGAGTTGCTCAATAGATGGCTTGTCTGTATATGTTCTTGGGAATAATATAACTAGATGACGTTAGTGGTTCTCACAGCATATCCACGGAGTGCATGGTGATGAGGGGGGTGAAGCGTCCGTCTGTCTTTCCATGGCTGTCACTTTGCCCATTCGTCTGTGCTTCTGTTCATCAGTCAATCTGTGCCCTGTCTCTGCTTCCGTTCGTTCGTGCTCTTGTCCATTTGTACTTCCGTTCGTTCGTGCTTCTGTCCGAGCGTGCTGTCCATCCGTCTGTCTGTGTGCTTCCGTCCATCCGTGCGTCTGTCTGTACGTGCGTGCTTTCATCTATCTGTCTATCCATCCGTCTGTCTATGCATTCATTCTTGCTTCTGTTTTACAGGATGCTTTACCGCACTCATCATCGTTCACTCCGTGGATATGCTGTGATTTTTATAGAGGGGCGGGTATTCAAACAAAACTAAAAACATTAGTGCGATTTGGCGCTAGAAAAAAAAAGAAACATGAGCACTTGCAGAAAAAGCTGTCAAGAAAAACATTTATCTACAATTAGCGAAAATGAGTTGTTATGTCACTTGGCATAAACTTGGCTTGAAAAAAGAAAGAACCATTCATTCACAGTGAAATAGGCATCACGTGACGGCCCTGTGACATCATTATGACGCCACCAATTTTGTGATGTGATGATGATTCTTTGCATCACGTGCTCCCGGTTACACGAGACACCTTTGATGCGGGACGCTGGCAGTCATATTTTGTGTTTAATGAGGCATGTAAGGCTTTTGTGTAAATAGTAAGCACGCTTGTATTATTGCAGAGAAGCAAAATTTCTCATTTCAGTTTCTTAAAATTGTGTTGGTAAATCTGTGATTTTTTAGTGTCATATCTATTGAAGATAAATTTATGGAATCAAGGAGGAAGCTGTTGCGACCTGACAGACTCCTCCTTTACCACCCAGTACTCAAATATCAGCACTTTAAACCCCTGCTTTCATTGCAGGCATCTGAGCACTTTCGTCAGCTATGCAAAGCGTGGTCGTCTGCTTGTCTTCCCGAACGTTCTGTCGCCAGCGCCGCTAGGCAACTTTCAGTGGCACCTCTATAGGCGCTACACTAGGCGTATAGTGTATATTTTTTGCCACTTGAGGGTTTGGTTCCAGTGCACAGAGCTTTCCAAGAAGGCGTGACGGTCATGGAATCTGCTTTTATGATCATGGCAAGTCTGGGAATTTGGAAAAATCAAATTGGTAGACATCCGAATAATGCAGTTTGAAAAACAATAAAGAGCACTATTTTTGTTTAGGGTAATTAGTGCTTTTTTTCTCTTCGCATTGTCTTACATAAGCATTCAGTTCTAGTATCACTAGTCCTTGAAATGCTCTTTTGAGGCTGAGTCAGCATTTCATGCTTTTTCCAGCAGTCGCCAGCTCTAGAATGGCCTAGAAAAAGGACCATCACCAAATTGTGCAAACATGGGTTAGGAATTTAATTTTTTGCTTGCTATGGCGCTCCCATAGCAAGTGTGCTGGTTCCTTGTTCACATTAAACAAACATGGCCGCATGGCGTGGGGTTTTGGACATTGTTTTTTAACCAGGATATAAATCTTGTGAAAGAACTTTTTTCTTCACCATTTCTTTGGTGTGCTGAGGAGGGTTTTTTTGAGCATCAGCTTTACAGGTGAGTCAATACAAACTTGGCTTGAAAAAAGAAAGAACCATTCATTCACAGTGAAATAGGCACGTTCATATCTGCAACGCTTTTAACGAAGCTTTCAACAAGTCTGTTTACAATCTGGCTTTAGTGCTTCCGCTGCTTTCATTGCGATATGATGGTAAATTGAAATGGCGTATGTTTTACAAGTTAGCAAAAATAAGTGCCTAAGGTAGGGGGAGGAGAAACTTTATTCAGAATAAATAAATGCTGGCAGTTATGGTTAAACCTTTCTCTGCTGGCACGAGAGGCTCGCTGGGATTAGTCAAGCAAAGCTATCTGGCTCTGCCTCCCTTCATCCTCCACTGATTTTCCCCTGCTTGATATGGCTATTGCTGTCACTTGTGTGAAACTTATAGTACTCACCGATCCTTTTGTATAAGCATTGGCAATTAAAAACTATGAATTAAAAACTGTGGTACGGCTCAAGCCTTGTCTGCTGTAGTGCCCTTATCATGGCATCGTGCACTCATGGTGCCCTTTTACATAAAGGGTCTACACGCATCAATCCTGCCGCTACTTGCGGCCGCAGATGGTTCATATTTTGGGAAATGTATATTATACGAGTGGCGATGGTTCCCAGCTGCTGCATCAAAAATTGCATGTTAAAGCTTTTCATGGCACACTTGAAACAGCACTGAGACAGGTTCCATGCACCAAAAGTATAAACATAGTGCGTACTGGTTTGCCAAAGAACACTCTGCGAGTAAAAAGGGAACAAACTGTTTCTTCAATTATCTGATTGACTCGAGGTGCACTTAGCCTTTGTCTTAGTGGGCATTCTTTTCATGATTTTTAGAAAAACTTTATGGCTTTCTTTATTCCTTAGTTTCAAGTGTCAAGGGTAAGTGAAAATGGCCATGTTGAAAACCAGCACATTAACTGTGATCCACTTGACTCATTTCCTGTGTGACTGTGAATTGTTCTTGAATTGACATAAGTAGTCTTCAAAACAGTAGTGAAATATTTTTTATGGTGTTTCAGCTCCAGGGCAAGTACCTGCTGCCACCCGTGCGGCATCAGGATATTCGCAAGATATGCCTCATCATTGACCTCGATGAGACATTGGTCCATAGCTCATTCAAGCCCATCAACAATGCTGACTTCGTGGTGCCTGTAGAGATAGATGGCACGGTGCACCAGGTGTATGTCTTGAAGAGGCCTTATGTGGACGAGTTCTTGCAGCGAGTTGGCGATGCCTACGAATGTGTCTTATTCACAGCCAGCCTTGCAAAGGTATGCCTGTTCGTATGGGCAGTTTTTTCTTTTTCTTCTTTTTGTAATAGCTCGGATGTCTGGCTATAGTGATCCTGGTGTCCCACTATTCTGGCAAGGTGAAATGCTGTGCATAAATCTTTCATTTTATTGCACTAAACCAGCCATGCACACGCTCCTTTATTAAGGAGAGCATATTGATGGAGTCTAAAAAAGAAGCTTCGCAATGAATGGAAATTAGGTGGCCTTTGGCTTGTGGTATGTTCTTTGTCGGAAACCTACATGGTTATTACCCTAACAAGTGCCTACAGAGTGCCTGCTATATGTGCGGGTCGAGGATTTGTTTTTCTTAACTCCGTGCATATGAAACTGCAGCAAATTCTTACTGCAAGAGGGTTGTAGAACAGAGGAAGATGGAAGCTTGAATAAAGGAGTGAACACAGTGTTTTGCTGCGGCTTCGATAAGTGGCCTTGTCTTCGAAGGTACAGCTTCGAAGAACAAAGATGCGCATGTCGACACTTTGGCTCTAGCAGCACCCTGTGTTCACGAATTTTTAATCTAAACTCAAACCTCGTTATAACGAAGTTGAAGGGGAACCACAATTATTCTGTTATTTTCTTTATTTCATTATATAGATTATAACAGTTTCTGGCAATGTATACTCATATGGGCGCACACCTATAAGCATGCAAAGAAGGAAACCACGTCGTGGCCCGATGTGTCACTACGCGACCACGCGTGCGACGGAAAATAAACACAGTCAAATCTCCTTAATTCGAACACGCTTAATTCGAACTTCCGGTTAATTCGAACTCACGCTGTGGTCCCGTCAAAGCTATGTGTATTCCAGTGGGTGAAGATGTCCTGCAATTCGAACGCACAAGCACTTGCGACGGTTAATTCGAACATACTGTGCCCCGAAAAGCTAAATGCTCTCAGCACCATGCCCAATCCGATGACAACACCTCTCAACGCTGCGCGTGAAGAAGGAAAAGAAGAAAAGGAAAGAAAAGATTGTGGCGGTTTGTTTGTTCTCTCTCAAATGCCAATCTGCGGCACACCTGTGCCACACTTCTTCCTTTTCCGTCTCTGTAGTAGAGACACTTCTCCTTTCAAGGCCACACTCAAAGAGAGAGAAAAAATGAAAGTTGTCACGGAGAGTGGCTCCCTCTTCATGCCAATCTGCTTCTCTCCACGCAGTCTTTTTTTAGGTGTAGAGGGTAGCAGGGGAGACGCAGTCGTTGCCGTCGTCTTCAGAGAGTGTTGGCTGGACTTAGCCGCACGCTGCTATGCCTTGCAAATTGCGTGTGAAATCGATTGACTCGCTGCAAGGCAAACGTGTGCAGACACGCTTCACCGATTACTTCAATTAATGACGGATGTCCTCTGATTTTGTGAATAAATGTAAGTCTTCTGAAGCTTCCGCATCGTGTGTTCTTAAGTGAAAGGGAAATCGTTTTGTACAGCGGCGCCGCTTCTCGGTCATGTGACCCGCTGAATACTTCTTCAATCCTCTGTGCTGGCTGTGTGAGGAGGACTGCTCTCTCTGCCGCGCATGGCTTGGTTGTAAGGTCAGCACGGGAGTTGCGCCGAACGAATGTCAAACTCCGCAGAAAATGATATACTTAATGCACAATAGTCCGTTTTTTTTTATAGATTATTTAATAGACTAATTCAGTTCATTATATCCATTTACTGGTCATTTCGTTACAAGGTTTAAAATGCATAGTTCTCAATAGAGCTTTCAAGGGCAATTTCATTTACTTAGTTATATCCATTATTTTGTTATATCCTACTGCATTATAACGAGGTTTGAGTGTATTCTGGGATTGAAAAGATTTGGTTATTTTTGCTATGTTTGCTTGGTTGCATACCATATTACATTCTTAGATTCCTTAAGTAAATTCTTCACTCTTTAGAAGAAATGCAACACACAGGCTCATTCAATCCAGCCTTCACTGTATTTATTACCAGCTGCTGTATGCTGCAGCTTTCATTTCTTTGAATTGATTGTGATTCATTCTGCAGCTGAATTTCATTTTACAAATTGCATCCAATGCTCGCGTCTTATGCTGTCGTAAACACTGACTCTGCGATAGGTTACAATTGAGTTTAGTCTCCATCACAGTGTCTGTGGGCTTGGTTGCTTTTTATGGCAGTGGTATCATGAAGAATGAAAGGCTGGGAACACATAAGGGCTCATTTTTTTAAAGCACAAGATTAGAACTAATAGATTAGAAAGGTATAAAGAATGTTATGTGTAGCAATTACAATGTAAATGTGACGTCACATGCTTTGTGACACCAGCAGACAGAAAAAGTACACTAGCTGTCAAGTCATCTAGCAGCACTTACACTCCCAGGTATGTACTGCCTAACGATGACCGTCACTGCAGCTCAGTTGGTAAAGCATTGGACGCATTATTCGAGGTTGGTTCCCTGCCAGTGGCAAGTTATTTTTTCGTCCATTTTACTTTCTGATAACTACTCCTATGCTGGCCAACAGAGGCATGTTCTGGTCAGAAATTCTTGTCTCTCATATGAGATGTCTCTTATAAGGAGGGTACTTTGTATGTATGCATTTTAGTATCAACCCATATTTTACTCTGGTGTCTAATACCCATTTGTCTCTATCTTCTGCCTCTTATAAAGAGACTGTATTAACATTCTCTATACTTTCATTGGCTTTCTCGTCTGTTTTAATTGAATGGGTATGTCAAAGCATTTCAAAGGCGATGTGAGCAAGCACAAAGGCCTGTACTAAGAATGACTTTTGGATATGCTATCCTGAGTAATTTTCTGTGCGAGTGTTTGAACACACCTTCATGCAGTTGTGTAATGGATTGAGCTTGCCCGACTCCTCAGTGTTTTTAGAGTATTGCAGCTATTCGTTCCAGTGCAATTGGCGCCGTTCACTGGCAGATTTATTCAACTGAGAGCCTTGCTTGTGAGTGTCGTACAGAAGCAGACTGACAAATGAGCACTGGCACCATGGGTTCCATGACTTTTTTTTTTGTTGTTGTGAACAGGGTTGTGTGTTGCCACTATGATGCTCTACAACTTTCTCTGGCAATGAGCGAAAGTGTAATTACCAGTTACATTAAAGTGCTATGCAATTTTTGTCAGTAATTTCTTCGCCATATCTGAGTGATGACCTTTTCATCTAATACTAAGTGGCTGTACTATTTCACCAATGTACCACTTGTGACAATATGAACATTAAATCATGCCAAAACATGTTTCCGTTAAGTTAGTTGCCTAGTGGTAAAAATACAATATTTATTCGCATAATTGACCCACTTTTTTCCCCACAAAATCTGGCACCAAGTTCGGGGTGCACCTAGTACGTGGTATTAAATTTTCGAAAATTTAATTTATGACTAGTACAGCATAAACTGCTGATAATGTAAGTCGCCGAAGTCATGAATGCAGTGCGAAACGTGTTGATCATGCAGTCTCACGTGTCTAATAATCGAGGCTTGCAATGCAGTGGTCTTAAATTCAAATTTCCAAAATTTAAGATCGAGGTTCCGCGTTGCCAACAAAATGAATGCAAAAAAAAAAAAAAACTACTGAAAGAAAGCGTCATCCCTGGAATTCGTCGATTACGTTTGAGGCCATTTTGATAATGTCCATTATCACGACCAAAATTTCGTTCGCTGAATGGTACTGATTGTTGATTTCACAGGCTCGCACACCTCATATCTGAAGACATTGCAATCGAATCGCAAAGGACTATTCGAGTGTTAAAAGTGCTATCCATGCCCCCTTTCCTTCAAGTAGAGCCACTGCAAACAGCTACATTGATTCTGTACAAAACTGCTTTCTGATTGCCCACGGCTGCTTCTGAAAGGCAACCAATGCTAATTAGGCCTAGCATATGATTTGGCATGTTGTCGCGGAAACGTCAACATAAAGATTGGGCATCGAAAAGATTGCACTCAAGCTTTGTTGTAAGAGTTGCGTGTGGGACACAATGTTTAGGTTTGCGGCCCGGAAATCAACGGCGACAAAAGTCTGCTAAGCTTGTGACAGTCCACAAAGTGAAAGTCCGCATAGTGGCAGCAAAGGCGAAAGCTCGTGTCGGAAAGCCAACTAGCTTTTAAATTTGCGAACAAGGTAGCTAACACAACAAGATGATGCTTATCACGACAGGAAACTCAAAGCGCACTTGATGAGGATAAGGATCGCATGTTCCATTTGGAGCATGCGCAGCCAGTGCCACGCCGGTGCTGATGTAAAGGCTACTGCGACGCCTAGGCAACCGCCCTTTTTTTTTTCACTTGGCGAGCCCTTACTGCACGTATGCAATAGCTGGCCCAAGCACCGACAGAACGTGCTCACGCGCTAGTGCATTCCAGCCTGCGTGACATGCTGTGTAAAAGGCTGTGGCCTCGCCTCCTTACACTCTATCACCAATCAAATGATGGCATCTGAGAAGGAGATTCTGCAGTCGCGCGATAAATGCACGTGCTCCTGTGTGGTGTGCTCCAACAAGAGTTCGGGACGAGTTACAGCAACAGAAACTCGGTGAACTCCTGGTGTGCTCTACTTGCAAGCATGCGTTAAGGTGCTCGCATAAACTGAACTTTAAAGGGCCACTCACCAGCTTTGATGATTTCGAGCTGATAAGCGCAATGCCTGGATGAGGCTTTCATGATCACGTCTGCCGAAATTTGCAACTCTACGCCCCACGGAAATGGGTCAAATTTTAAGCTGAACGCTGCTCCCTTTTCCTTTTGCGGGCGCTCGCCCGAAGAATGAGGGCATGACGTGCGCGTATGAATGGCCCTACGTACACGGCAATGCAGTGACGTTGGTCCTCTACGAAGACAACTGTGCTCCGACGTCGCCAACAGTGGCACATGACGTTATGAGAATAATTTAACACGACATGCGTTGCTTATGTATTTGTTGCTTGAAAAGATGAATAAATCTCTAGATAAATAATGCGACGCAATAAGGGGGAACGTGAGCCTTCTTGTGTTTAAAATTTTTTTTCCGTGAATTGCAATTCTGAGCTAATGCGCTGGCGTTTTGCATGCGTTTGTTCGCGTTTGTTCCCGCAGTCAGCGCATTGAGCAGATGACAGCTGTGGAACGCTCCTATGCGTTTGCGCTTTCATTGTACTCATCTATTCTAAGACGTCTAAGCCAGCGTTTCCAAACAATCCTGCAAAAACAGGCAGTAGACCAGAAATATTGCTGGTCAAGAAAATAACGCCGCTTGCGTGCTTGGGGGTTGGGCTTGTTCGAGCACGTCATGTGCACGTGACCCCTCATGGTCGGATGCCGGAGAGGGTAGAGATGAGATTTGGCTTGCGAAGGCTACGCAGAGGAGCGGCAAGGGTTTCGAGCTTGCCTCTTCTCATCCTTGTCTCGCGCCGCTTCAAAAAAAACTGTTTACCTAGCATGTAATTGAAAAAATTTTTGTGGCAAAATGTTCTTCATTGGACACCCAACAACTTCCACTTTCCAACTAAAATTTGGTATGGGGAGGCCTGGTGAGTGGCCCTTAAAGTCGACCCATGTGCTGCTTCGCATGCTACTCATGGTTTTCTTTGAAGGAAAGTGTAAATATGAGGGCTTCCTTTATTTGTTGGACGCAATAATAGTGAGAGCTAACAGACTATAATGCCAGGCAAAGCATACCTTGCCTGGCATTATTGTTGGTTCGTTCTCATTAACATAGTTCCCTTTAGTGCAAGTTGGTGTTGCGGCTATTAAGCGCGGAATGGAAAGAAAAATTTGATATCTCGTGACCAAACTGGGAGTGCACCTATTAAGCGAGTAAATGCTGCAGTCGTCGTTCCAGCCCTAAAGACTAGTCCACTTGTTTGCTCGAGCACCTCCCCCCAAATAAAATTTTTCACAGCATGTTTGTGTAACTTATTGCAGCCTGCACCTTCTCCCTTTGATCTTGTTTGCATTTGGATTGGATTGGATTGGATAAACTTTTATTTGGTCCTCCAAAACACAGATCACTGTGTTGCGGGCAGCTCCCACGTGGGGACTGAGATGCCAAGCCCCTCAGCCGCCTCGCGGGCTTGGTGGACAGCCCAGAGCTGATCTGCCAAGGACGAGCTGCGGATTGCCGCTTCCCATCTGGCAGAGGTGATGTGCGATAAATGAGCGAATTTGGTGCACTGCCAGAGCATGTGTTCTAATGAAGCTATTTCCCCACAATGTGGACAAAGATTACTTCTTCACATTAAACCTGCCAAGAGTTCTGCTGGCTTTTTATTCATTACTATCTACCCCAGTTTTAGTTTGACCGATGCCATATTATGTCCTGGGAATTCTCCTATTAAAATTCTTCTATTGCCCTTTGTTCTCTTCTTGCCCCAGAGCAGAGTGCTAAGGCACTCTGCTACTCGGTAAGGCACTCGGTAGCAGAGTGCTTTCGCACTCTGCTACCGACTCGCAGGTTGCGAGATCGAATCCCGGCTGTGGCGGCTGCATTTTTGATGAAGGCGAAAATACTGTAGGCCCATGTGATTTGGGTGCACGTTAAAGACCCCAAAATGGTGGAAATTTCCGAAGCCTTCCACTACGACGTCTCATAATTATATGGTGGGTTTGAGACGCTAAACCCCACATATCAATCAAGTCGCTGGCAATAATATGCTCAAGCTTTTCTGCAGAAGTGACCTGCGCTTGGCTACTGACCTGGTCATCAGCGGAAGTCACGGCTGCTGCTTTGTCTCCTCCCTCCTTCTAAACTACTTTTCCAAAAGCTGGGCCTTATGTTGTTAATCGAACCTCCTGCCACTCCAGATTCCCTTTCTTGCCTTTTTCGTCCTTGGAGTCAACATTTCAACCTCTAGCCTGCTTCTTTTTTGGTCAACTTCAATAGCTTTTCCTATGTAGTTTTATGCCTTTCTTTTGTAGCCTTCCTTGCGTCTCGCTCTGTTTTCTATGCATTTTATAGCTCTGCAATCCTCATCGTGAGTTCACCCTGTGCAGCAGCCGTCATTTATACCATTAGTATTGCCTCGACCTTTCATTGTCTTCACTTGGTGTCAGCCTGTTCAACCTTCTCGTGCACACAAACCTCAATTTTCAAATCCACCCCACGCATAGTATTGCCACAGCTGCTGATTTATCAGTAGATCTACTCATTTTAAAAATGTTTTGCTGATTGGGTGATAAGGTGTCTGAATCTGTTGACTTTCTGTATTTTTTGCAGAAACAAGTGTTAAGTTTATTTTAGTGTGGTGACGAACAAACGAAGAAGGAAAGCTGTCAGCTCGATCAAATAACATAGCAATATAACTACTGGGAATGCGTTAGTTAGTGTATTTTCCAAACTAACAGCTTCGACAGCTGAACAGCAGAAAAGTATTTCTGCCTTTCCTTTTCGTCATTTCTCCCTTTCGCTCTGTATGCCATAAAGCTGAATTCGAACCCCGCCGCGGTGGTCTAGTGGCTAAGGTACTCGGCTGCTGACCCGCAGGGCGCGGGTTCGAATCCCGGCTGCGGCGGCTGCATTTCTGATGGAGGCGGAAATGTTGTAGGCCCGTGTACTCAGATTTGGGTGCACGTTAAAGAACCCCAGGTGGTCTAAATTTCCGGAGCCCTCCACTACGGCGTCTCTCATAATCATATAGTGGTTTTGGGACGTTAAACCCCACATATCAATCAAAGCTGAATTCGAGAGCTACCTTTGCTGGAACAGGTGAACAAGCTCTGAACAATCTTACAGCAGTAAAAAAGCCTGTTAGTCAGTGTCTGCATTTGTGGAGTACTCTTGCAGGAAAGGTGCTCGCACATTTTTAGAATCTCATGGTCACTTTGCAAGGACTTTACTGCATATTTGTAGGCAAATGAAGTTTGAAAACTAGCAGCTTTCGACCACAGCTAAACTACTGGAACAAATTATTCATTTTCATGCTACACTCCCCTGCTTTTCCTCTTTGCCATATTTCTCTTTTCAAAATGAAAAGAAACTGCTCACAGGTGTGTGACATTCAGGCAGTGATTTTTGAAAAGCCTTTATGGCTCCAAGGAACTCTCCTTGGATATGGAGGGGTGAATTGACGTAGAGGGAAAAAATTTTATGCACGAAAGAAAAAAAAACACATAGCAACACATTGAGGACATTAGCTACATGGTATAGAGTTTAGAGGGAAATAGTGCACAAAAACATAACACGAATCATCAATACATGTATTTTATAATTTAATAATTCATGGTGTTTAACGTTTTAAAGCTACGATATGATTATGAGGGACGCCATAGTGGAGAGCTTCGAAATTTCCGACCATCTGGGGTTCTTTAACCTGCATTAAATCCAAGCACTCGCGATATAGAAAACTGTTGTGGGTGCAGATATAGAGGTGTTCAGACTCGCCTCGTCCCCGCTTAGTTTTCTTTGTGCAGTTCCAAGATCATCTTTCAAGATTTGTTAGGGCTTCCCATTGCTCACCACGCACCTGCCGCATTCTTCAGAAGAGGGCTCGTCGTGTCTGTTTTCACACCTGAAACACTCAAGCACCAACGTGCCGAATGCCTTCAGAAACCTTTGCATATTTAATCAGTCTTGAATGGTGCTGGGGTCACACCTTCGGGACACCAGCACTCTTGGAGTCATTAATGTCGCTGCTTTATAAAAACTATAGTGCTCTACACTATACTACTAATACCAGTGCTGAATTCGTGATGCCAAAATTAAGCGCAAAGACTAAAATTTAACATCTACCAATTGCTGCTGATATTCTATGAAAAAATCTGCTACTGGTAACTTTATGTGGCATGGCAACACTGCCTGTGCGCAGAACACTTCAGTCCTTTTTCACTCCGACTAACACTGTCTGTGGGTTACAAAAATGTCATGCCCGATAACTGCCAAATTTATATCCACAGACCTGAGCAAGGAAGTGCCATAATACTGTTTGAATACTAACATGACGGCGGATTTTGTAGAGCGAGAATATAGAAAAAAAAATTTGGGACAGAGTATAAAAGAGGGCCTTTCTCTGCTTTGTCCCAATTTTTTTTCCTATGTTCTCGCTCTGTGAAGTTCACCATCATGAACTCTGATGAACTAGCCCACGCTTCTACAGTTGCAATACTCTCCACTTCAAATCGCCACACTGTCGTTAAGATATATCTGGCACACTATTGCACGTCACCTCCCCATCAACTCTGTCTACTGCCTAGTAAAAAATTAAAATATCGTATACTTCAACGAAATTCTCCTAAACGAAATAGTAGCTGCTTAAATGAAACACCTGCCTCTAATATGATTGGTTTCGTACTTGAATATTGTACCCCTGTTTATACCTGAGTAAACGAAACTCCTCTTAAATGAAACCCATTTTCCTAGTCCCTTCAGCTTTCATTTAAAAGGAGTCAATTGTACTCCAAGTGGACCTAAGTGGTCACTGCATGTGCACACCACAGACATCTGGTGGCTTATGGCTTGAACATAGCTAACTTGAACATAGAATATAGCTTCTAGATGGCTCCACATTGCTAGAGAAGTCAACATTGCACTGCAAGGGGTCTGTAACGAATGTGATAGCAACAAATTGTGATGTTATACAAAGTGAGGCTGATGCCCCGCCACGGTGGTCTAGTGGCTAAGGTACTCGGCTGCTGACCCGCAGGGCGCGGGTTCGAATCCCGGCTGCGGCGGCTGCATTTCCGATGGAGGCGGAAATGTAGGCCCGTGTGCTCAGATTTGGGTGCACGTTAAAGAACCCCAGGTGGTCGAAATTTCCGGAGCCCTCCACTACGGCGTCTCTCATAATCATATGGTGGTTTTGGGACGTTAAACCCCACATATCAATCAATCAACGAAGTGAGGCTGACAGCTAACTTTTAGATAAGATCCCACGTAACTCTACAAATGCTGGTGTGAGAGAATACGTGGGCCACACCAGGGAGAGCAACATTTTTCCTGCAGTCTCCGGAATGAGAGCACAGAACGTTGAAGTGTATGAGAGGTGCTTGCTCATGGCTGCCAAGTTGGCGCGCGCTTGCAATCGCAACTGCACCCTTAAACTCGAAGTTTACGGTTGTCTGAGTGACATCCCTCCCCACCCCCTCCAGCCCTCGCGTCTTCTCATGTTCGTTCAAGACGGCCGTGGCATTTCTACTCTGCTTCGATGGGAGGCCTTCTGAGCAAAGTGCTATTACCGCATGCGCCCTCTAAGCCACCTACATGGGCTGGCTTGTTTGATTCCTGCTTCAGCTACGTTCGTCGCCGCCGCTTGCATGCTTTTATCCTCAGGTAAAACACACAAAGCACGAAGGAATATTATTCATTTAGACTTTATACAGGACATGACAGCGACGGGGAAAACCTATTGATAGTGTACAAGTTATCGTTATCGATAAGGACTTCTGCCAAGCCCCTGCATGTGTTTGTCATGCTTGTCGAAAAGCTTAAATGAACAAGGTCTTCAGCAAGCGTAAATTTCAATGCAGCCCATCTTGTGAAAGCAAAGGGTGAGACAGCTGTGCATTTTGCGCATTTTTGCTACATTTCCATTTTCTTGCGCCAAGCTGCTCCAAAAGCATAAAAATCACAAAAATTGCGCTGTACTGCTTCAAAACAGCCTTGAAAGCTAGCATTTGGATGCGAACCTCTGCTTCAGTGGGGAACAAAGGCCGAGTGTGACTAACAAGACGCACCCAATCATGTTTTTTTTTTCTTTACATCTTTCTAGTGACGAAGGCTCCCATGGTGCCGCCATAATCCCCTTTAAGCTGTTGCAAATATGTGTGAACTCACAAAAATGTGCTACCGGGCATTGAGCGTGCGGCTTCTACTAGCTAGGCTGTGTGTTCTGGCGCCACTGTCGGCTAGCGAGCACCACAGAGTCGAGTGAGGAGCGTAGGGGGATTGACTCTCCGGTTCTTTGTTGTGCGTAGCGCGTTCCTCTGGTCACTACGGTTTTCATGTGGATGCTACTGCGCGCGGTCACCTACGCATGCGTGTTTGCAGTGAGCGAGGAACAGTAAATGTGGAGTCATTTCCTTGCATGCGACGCGTCTCCCAAATTCTCCGGCGCATGCATATGGGTTCTAAAATTGCTGTGAGCGGCAAAACGTGTGCAGCCTATTCCCAGTTTACGCCCATTAGCTACAAATTTATTTAGACAAGCCAGTTGTCATTGCATTTTGCATATCGAAAATTCATCGCACATGAAATCTGCACATCGGTATCTGCAGGTTGAGAAACATTTATTTGTTTATTTATTTTCATACTCTCAGCGCTCGAAGGCATTACAGAGAGGAGTGGTTGAACAATATGTTAATAATTGAAGCTTTGAAGGCGGCAGGTTCTTTGATCGCAGCGATGGAGGCAGGAAGGTGATTCCAGTCACTGCCTGTTTATGGCAGATACGAAGCATAACCAGTGTTAGTGCGGCATAAGGAACTTTGACTTTAAGGTTTAAGGTTGTTTTAAGGTTTGACTTGGTTACATGCGAAGCCGTGGTGATATAACGTGCATTCAAACCATTTTAAACTATAATAACGGGCACCTGGGTGCTTTATTCGTGACTCATGACGCGTCTGTGATCACGTGGCACAGTTTTCATGAATGGTGATTCTCCACTGTTCAGTTTTGTAATCGAAACTCGCAACGGGTGTTCGCTGCATGCATGCCGGCCCTGGGCTACACGAGCTTGATCGTGTTTAGGCTTAGCTTGTTTAGGCTTAGCTTGATCGGTGTTTCGGTCGGCGGCAGTGTGACTTCGTTTTCTTTTTTTTATCCTTTTTTTTTGCAAATAAAACGTGCCTATGTTCGGCGGTTTTGTTTGCGTGGACAGGATTTTCTTATCTGCACTGCGTGAGCACTTTACGCGAGTCCCGTAGCAGCGCGGGGGCAATCCCAAGTCGATGTATTGTCAAGAGTTCTACATCAGGCCAGCGTGTGCTGTATTAATAACGTGTGGGTGCTCACTTGGAGTGGTGTTATCAGGATCACTTGTTTATCACTTAGTGTCATACGCACGGGCTTTACGAAATAGTCGGTGTGGCGAGGTTTCTTGGCTCCTATGCTGCACTCTTGAAGGTGGTCCCGCACGAGGTAGCCAGTGAACACCAGTGTAGCGTGCTTTTGTTGTCTGTTAAAAGCTTTGGATGCTATCATGTCAGGCTTTTGTTTAAACTAACGACCACTGTTACGTAACTAAGATTTTTATGCAATCACAATTTTTTAATGAATTTTTTAGTGTAATGAGTGGGAACGTAGTTTTCCACACAACCTTGTTTAAATATTATTTCTCATGTTACTAGGGCTAGATAGGTCACGTTGTATGTAAAAAGGTTCACACAGGGCGATAATCTGTTTAAAAACTTCCTTCAAAATTTGTTTGAGTGTTATGTGTAGTATAAGCCAATTAAACTATGCACTGGTGACCCCCCCCCCCCCCCCGTTACTTGAAATTTGTATTTTCAAGCTTCCAGGACGACATATTAAATGCTGCTAACTGCTCTGAAGCAAGGTTCTTCTGCTCCAAAAACTGCTCCCAATTTAGTCTGAGCTGTCTCACTCTTGGAATGTGAATAAATGCCAGTGACGGTACTGAGGTGCAGAACTTTGAACCAGCAAGTTCTTTATTTTTGAACCTCCAATCTTTTGAACCTTCTTCGAGGGGAATCATGTGCATGTTGGCAATGGGTATGCCTTAATGAGCATCACTATTATTTGTGATGCGATTAGACCGAATTAGATTGAAGTTAAGATTGAAGCCTGGCCAAATTACAGTCAATTTGCTAGAAAAAGCTGACCACACTCCACGATACATTGCATATAGAACTGCATGACATCTTACAAAAGAAGCAAGACAAGCATTACGAGAGGCTCCAAAGTGAAAAACTGACAATGGCTATGATGACCAAGCTTGTAGCTACTGAATAAAATAGTGCTCATATATTTGAAGATAGCTTTACTAAAATTTGTTTCTGCAAATGGTAGCGTCCGTGAACAAAATGCCCACGACATGTCGTCAGATGTCATACATGTGTGCACCCTCGCAGTAAAAAGTATGACGATGTCACGCGAGGAAATGCATGCTGTTGGCCAGGTGAGATTAAGTTTCTCTTAACCCTTTAATGCCCGAATTATGGAACTGCCAAATAAAATAAAATATTTTCATTTTTCAGCTTTAAACTGTGACTTTTAAAATGATTGCACAGTTAAATTGTCTAAAATGCAACTTTAATCTACACTTTGATGTACGTCGCGGATTCTCTATATGCGACAGAAGCAAAGACCTTGCAACAAGAAACGTACTTCAGAACAATGTGACATGTCCTGTGCCACCTCTTGGGTGGGCATGCACCAAATAAACAAAAATTAAGGATAGAGTTTACGTCATCCAAGCGAGAGCTACTCTTTCAAAATAATATTGACTTATCTGATGAAGGTGGTGTTGTGAACGAGCAGCACAGCGGCAGTGATGATAATGCTCTAGATGCAGTCGAACCCTGCTACTACGAAAGCCGCTTCAACGAAATTTCCGCTACAACGAAAAATTCTTGGTTCCCCGTCAGCAGTCCATAGGAGTCAATGCGTAAATATTCTCACCACCACGAACGCATTTTCTTCTGCTGTTCCACTTCACTGAAATTTGACGATGCAATTCCTGGTTCAGGTATTTAATGCTATGTAGTAAACACAATCTTTAACATTTTGATGCATTTTCAGAATTTGAGAATACGTTGATGAAGTCTGAAACGTTGGTTCGCACCACCAGAAAACCCGGCTGTTTATCAAGATTGGGGGCCGCCATTGCTCGACAGTGATGGCAATGGGACTGCCCTGCTTTTGCCACTTTCTTGCTCCTGAGCCACAGACGATGCAAAGCTGAGGCTCAGTCGCTCAATTCATGGTTTTCTTTCATGCAGCTGCGCAGAACAATGCCTTTTTCAATGCCAATGCGTATCATTTCGTTCACGCTTGGCCAGTGTGGTTACTTAACTAATCAGAGCAGCTATTCGTTCGCATCATCAAGAAAATCAGCTAGTCGCAAGTGATGAATGATAAAAATAGCATAAAATAAGGCAAAAGTCACTGCTTTACGATACCCCGCCTCCAGCTCTGCATTGTCGGATACCTGCTGGTGTTAGCGTGTTATTGCAACTCTTAGGTTCATTCACGAAAGCCGTTGTGGCCGTTGTTTCAGTGTGCTTTTCACCATGGCGTTGCTATGAATGGGTGAGAATGGTGTCATGACGCTGTTGGGAAAGAATAGGAAGAAGCCGACACCTTTTGAATTTTGGGAATAAAACTTCCTTCATTTTGCTAGCTCAAATCAGCTATGTTTTCTCGATTTCACTACAATGAAATTTACGCTTCAGCGAATTTTTTCTGCGCCCCGTCAGTTTCATTGTAGCGGGGCTCGACTAATTATATACCAGTGAACTTGCAAGTGCAACGTCTCAGCTCGATCTTGAAAGAGGCAAAGTAAACCCAATTAGAAAGAAGTAGAACACATGCGGGTATGTGTAGGTCGAAGGAGGAGATATTAAAGTTGCAGCCCCATTGCATGAAGGCATTCAGCTAGAATACCACATGAACTCGTGGTGAACCCACCTTTTTTGTTTTTTTTCCAGGAAAGTTACGGGGAAGGGTTCATTACACGGGAGAAGAGTTATAGCAGCAAAAATATTGCATGACTGTATTAAGAAACTCACTGTCCAACCGCTGCTGGTCTTCAATTCAGTGGTAGGACTTTGGAGCCTCTATTTGAGAACTTTGCTTCCCACAAGAGGAAACTGTCTTTGTTTTAGGCTGCAAAATGCACGACGAACCTTTTATGTAACCCGGAGCTGCTCTTGTTTTCTCTCATAACGAAAGTACACGGATTGACACTGAAGTGCCATCCAGCCGCTTGGTTTCTATGCTCCAGTGCATGCTCAGCCAACTTAAAAGTTTGAAACCGGCTGATCGTGCCCAGCGCAGCAGCTGTTCCAACCAAGCTCATTGCCAGAAACCTGAAAAAAAATAAAAAATGCATTGTCAGGTGGCGGCCCATGCATGTTGCTGGTGTACATTGCACAGTTGGCATGGTGGGCATGGTTTCGCTTTCTTTTTTGCTTCGTTTTCGCACTGCTGTGCTTGCGTGGCACTATGATCTGCATTGGACAAATGGAGCTGTGCAGCAAGAGGCATGACTTAAAATTTTAGTCAATGTTGTTCGCGCTCGCGCTGCTTGCAGCTGTTTAGCATGGATGTTAAACTATGTTTTGACATTTATTGCATTACTTTGTGATACAATGGCATGATGTAACATTGTTTTGATCGTCAACGGCACTGGCTATCTCACCAAAGTAAAATGAAGAGATACATTAAAAACTAAATATTTTTTTTCGAGAACCAGGGTGGCGTGTGGGTTCATTTGTGTTTTTTACAGCACAGTCTTGTAAAATGCTAGAGCATAGTGCTTTCAAACACATCATGAAATTCCTTGAAACAAACAAAATTTTGAGCACTTCCCAGCCTGGCTTAAGACATGGTCTTAGCACCATTACTCATCTGACAGAATTCGTTCATGACATCAGCAGCTCTTTAGACGTAGTTGATCAGGTTGATATTACATTCATTGATTTCGCCAAAGCCTTCGACACTGTATGACATCCTAAATACTGCACAAATTGCTTGGTATACTAAAGAACGCATCATTGGTTGGCTGGATATCTGACTTTCTTTTGCAGCATTCACAATATGTGTGCTTCAGCTCTACTAACTTCTTCGAAGCCGGTTTCGTCAGGAGTTCCTCAGTGTTCTGTGCTGGACCCCTCTTATTCCTGCTTTATATTAATGACCTACTCTTGCATACTTCTGTGCAAGTACACCTTTTCGCAGATGACTGTGCCCTGTATCATACTGTTAAATCTCCACTCAATCCTGCCATTCTTAACAATTCATTTTCTCATTTTCCTAGTTAGTCCAATTCTCGACAAACGAGTACTATTACCGTATTTACTCGATTCTACCGCGCCCTCGATTGTAACGCGCACCTGGTTTCCACGTCGAAAAAAAAAGTAAGACATTGATTGCAACGCGCACCCATTTTTCTCGTTGGCTCGCTCGATCACACCACTCGAACAAACGGCTCCTTTCGGGAGTGTCTTCCGTTTAAATATGAGGTACGGGGGAAGCTTGTGCCTATCTGACGTGTAACGGAGCATTGCCGTCACTCTAGTTTTACCGTGGCCCGATGTAAGCACGCGAACTTGCTTCGCCCCCTCCTTCTCGACGGTTGTGGTGCCAGGCATGTCGAAGTAAAGAGGCGTCTGATTGGCATTCCCGATTTGCCCAAGCAGGTAGCCGTTGTTGTGCCGCAAGTTTAGGACGAACCTCTGAAAACTGTTAAGCTTTTCTTTGTACTCCTCCGGCAAGTTTTGGCCCATGCCTGTTCGCTTTCGGAGGGAAAAGCCTAAAGTTAGTTAGCCTAAAGCCTAAAGTTAGTTAGCCTAAAGCCTAAAGTTACTTAGCCTAAAGCCTAAAGTTACTTAGCCTAAAGCCTAAAGTTAGTTAGCCTAAAGCCTAAAGTTAGTTAGCCAGCACCTGCTCGCTTTGAACTGGCTCCGCGTTAGCCCTTTTTCTAAAGCTAACTGCATAGCCCGCACTTTGAGCAGTTCTGTCGTCACGGGCCGCTGTGCCGCTTGCTGCTCAAGCACATACTCGGCAAGCAGCTCTTCAATTTGCGGAAACCGACCCTGCTGTGGTCCACTGAAGCCTTTGCGTGAATATTTGCTGTCGACAATCTTCTGCTTTTGTTTCCGCCAGTCCCGCACGCACGTTTCGGAAACTCCGAACGACCGCGATGCGGCCCGATTTACGTCCGTTTCGGCACACGCGATGACTTTTCTTTTAAAAGCGGCATCGTGGTGCACTCGTCGTGTTTTTCGAGTAGGCCCTTCCATGCCGTTGATGCTAATGGACTACAAGATTACAAACTCCTCTGCACACGTATGAAGTGCCGCACATGGAAAACACATAGGCAGAAATGGCTGACGCGCCATGCCGACGCACGTAGGGTGCGGCCATTTTGGAAATGCCGATGGCGATAGAATGACCCTATTCATTTTTTTTTTTTTCGAAGTAGATTCCAACGCGCATGCAATTTATGAACTCCCTCAACCGGAAAAAAGGTGCGCGTTAGATTCGAGTAATTACGGTAAGTTCTCCAAGATGGTCATCATGTCATTTACCAGACCTTCATGCCCTTCGGCATTTGGCTATGATTTCAACAATGTCAGTTTGTGCAGGGTGTTCGAATGTGAGTACCTTGGTATCCTTATGACACATAATTTATCATGGTCCGAGTCCGAACATATTGAGCTCACATGCAACAAAGCCCTTAAGAGTTAAGGTTATTACATCGTACGCTCTGTCTTGCTCCTCAAGAAACCAAGCTACTTACCTACGAAACACTTATTCGACCCATTCTCGAATATGGTAGTGTGTTTTGGAAATCCCATAAAAAAGGTGACATCAAGAAACTAGAAGCTGTTCAAAAAAGAGCTGTGCGCTTTGCTTGCAAGAGATATGACTGCGATTTTTCTCCAACGAATTTCCTTCCCCAGCTAGGTCTTGCTACACTTGCGAAACGTCACCATGTTGAAAGTCTTAAATTTCTGCACATTTTTATCAATTTCTCTTGCTTCAGCCCTCTCGAATCTTATCTGAAATTTTCCAGATCTTTATCTACGAGGACTGACCATGCTTTTAATATAGCAACTTTTTTCACCCACACTGACATGTACAAATACAGTTTTTTTCCCCTTCAACTATAGAAGCCCGGAATTCGCTGCCCGAAAATGTTTGTTCATTACCCCGTCAAGAATTTCTGGAGACCTGTTGAATGTTTTCTTCTTGTTGTTTTTTTCCCACTCCTGCAATAGCCTCACTGAGGCTGCAGTATATAAATATAAATAAATTACACGAGTAAATACAATGTAGGTGATGTGGATGTCGCGGACAAGTTCATGCCCTAATTCAGGATAAATATTCATATGAAGAAGCGACCATCAGTGTCACCCACTTTCTGGACCTAGTAGCAATAAATTCAAAGATCGAATGCAGGAATAACTTCAGCAAGCTTATTGATGTTGTCACAGAAAACATTGTCAGCAAATTCAAGTTCACGAACCAATTCACACACACTTCAAGCAAATGCAAGAATTGCAAAATGCAGTAAAGCTGGATGTTCAAATCAGCCCTTATTTGGCAGTTACAAAACATAGCAAGGCCATTTTAACACCAGTTAGTGAAGTGCGATTTGACATGCAGGAACATTTTCAGGGCATGGGCCTCAAAACTTTGATACTATGCCATAGTGAAGATAGTACAAAAACCTGCGTTAAACACACCAAATGTGAGAGTGAAGTGCGATTTGACATGCAGGAACATTTTCAGGGCATGTGCCCCAAAACCTTCAGATATTATGCCATACAGAAGACAGTAAAAAAACCTGCGTTAAACACATCAAATGTGAGCTGTTGCCTTTCCTTCAATACAAAAATGGCTTTCTTGATGTTTACTCTGCTTAAGCCTGATATATCAGGTGTGGAAGTGCTGCACCAATCTGACCTGCTGCGCCAGGTTATCTATAAATGGCAATGTCAGAGATATTTGTTGATTGGAAATGTAAACCGTCAAACCTAGCTGAAGATTATCATAAACTGAAGAACACTGAGCATTGGCTACACTAAGGATGTGGCCGCATCTATATCTGGTGGAATTCAATCACGCAATTTGGTTCATTCGTGGGGCTCTCATTGCTGTTATTGCCGTAGTTTCCCCGCAAAAGTGGTGGCACCAACATGAGTAACTGTTAATCGTCTAGTAGTACAGTGGAACCTCGGTGATTTGTACCAGCCAGGAACACGGTATGATCATGCACGAAATGGCAGTCAGAGTTTACGAGTGCAATAGTGCATCTGCAAAGGTGCCCCATTGGCACCATTAAACGAATGCAGTATCACAGCCGATGTCACCCAAAGTATCTGCCAGAAAGTGCAGAAAAGATTATACGAGGCTGGCACTCTCGCACAATTACCTTTATTGTGCGTAGTGGCAAGGCCTATTAAAGGAAACTATTGAAGTGTCCTGGATACACAGCGACTGAAATAGTGACAGAACGAACACTATCGGTTTTCCGCGGTATGTATGTGCATATCTCTACCACGATATGATACTGAGTGACAACTCACAGCCATTGAAACACAGAGCGGTCGCGTGCACTCAGGTCATCTTTTGGTTAGTATAGTGCGGCGCCTATGCTGCCTACACAGTCGCTGCCGGGCGGTTCTCTGTATCGTGCACGCAGATTTGCTGTGCGAATTGCTGGTCCGAACTTCGCTTCAGACCAAGCTTAGATGAACAGAGTAGTGTGTTTAATCATAACGAAATTCAAAGTGAAGTGTGCCGCAATTCTGTATACTCTTCTTCACACATCAGGCACAACGCTGCGGAGGCTATTGCGAGACTCCTTGTAATAGATACGTCCATGTGAAGGAATAGTTCTGTGTTTTTACCACCCAGAATATGTTTTTTTTTCGTTACAGGCTGAGTATGAAATGGGCATATATTGTATCTCTCATGCACACACACACACGCACACAGATGGTAAGTTTGGTAAGCTCATCAGTACTGAATGCTTAGTGAAAACCATTGGAATATTTTTACCAGCAATAATTTTGATTGATGTTTAACTTGAAAAGTGCTACAAAACTAACTTGCGTTGCTCCAAAACACGCCTTTCGGTGCTTTGAACATGCTCCAAAACTCTTCTTTTACTGCACCAAAACTGCTCCAAAACAGCCTTATTCCTGCTGCCTGAGCTGTTCCAAAACACTGCAGTTCATTTCCACCCCTGTAAATTCATTTTCTGAGAAGTGTTTTACGACTTGCTAAAATTGCTAAATAAAAAATTGCTAAATAAAAAATAATTGCTAAATCTAAAAATAAAAAGTTCAGACAAGTTCAACTTGTCTACTTTATCCTCAGGTCTGAAGAGCTTAGGGCGTGCATCTTTCCTAATCTCTAAACAAAGTACATGGACCTCTGAGGTAACCTAAACTTTAAAGAAGCCTTTGTCACCAAAATACAAAATATATACGAAATCGGTGACTTTAAACATAGAGGTTTGTGCATGAAGTTTAAATATTGCTTAGAGCAAACTTGAAAAGCACAAACAGCGAAGGTGAAACGCATATAACGGGGCTTGCGCTTCTTGCAAATGGTGTTTATTTGAAACGAGAAATCAAGCTCATACATATGCATATATCCCACAAGAGATTGTGGGATGATATGTGAATATGTACGAGCTTGATGGCTCAGGCATGTTATGTTTTTCGCTTGACATAAACATCAGTTATAAATAAAGCATGGGTCCTGCTGTACATGTTTCATCTTTGTTGCTTGCACTTTTCACTAATGATGGATCAACTCGCCCTAACCAAGGTATTGTCAAAACCAAGTTTTGTACTTTATTTTCACATGAATATTAATCATAAATCATTAATAATTATGGTCTGTTAACAGTACTCTACTAATAATATAATAAAGCTACAATGGTTAAATTAAACAAATGAGCATGCCTACAGAACTACGTAGCACCTTGAAACCTGCATCAACATGAGAGGAGCGCACATTGACTTTTTTGATGATGGCCAATGGGGAAGCCACATGTTCTAGTTAGGTGGGGCTGGCTGACATGACAAATTTGTATACTGACTAGAAATGCACTTTCAGTAGCAGCAGCTGGCCATTGCTGTAGAAATAATTTTAAAAGTGGACTGATTATTTACTGCCTGGTCGGAGCACTTCCACACTTCAAAAGTACATTTTATAAATGTTTTGAAAGTGTGTGGTGTTTGAGTATCCGGAATAGTAAAAGTATTCTTCAAATTGAGGTGAATAGTACTAAACTTTCTGAATCGACTATTCCCAAACTCCTAGTTCTTGCATAATAATTATGCATTGTGGCATGTTATCCTGGTGGTCAGTGTCACTCCTGAAAAATATTTGTGGACGTGTGTGCTTTCAGTATGCTGACCCTGTGGCTGACCTGCTGGACAAGTGGGGTGTCTTCCGGGCACGGTTATTCCGAGAGTCTTGTGTCTTCTACCGAGGAAATTATGTCAAGGTGCGTTATCTGCTGCCAGCCATGTGGTGTGCATTTGTGAATGAGTTAAGTGCTTTTTGCTGAAGCATTTCTTGCCTGGCAGTATGACTCGTAAAGCTGCATATACTGGTTCAGTTTTACTTACAAATAACTGATGTTTCACATTACCAGATGATAAAAGTGACAAGTTTAAATAAACTTGATCTTCTGGTGCACTTGCCTTTCATTGATAGATAGCAGGGCAGACTAGTAAAGTATGCTGTAATTTGGCATATGCACTCATTCTCTTGGTAAATGCATGTCACTGGTTACTACACATTGCTTGTCTAATTACTATCACTAAAACTGCACTAGATAACCTCCTTTGTTGTAAGTGAATGCCCATACCTGAATCTGCTTTTGAAAAGTTCTCGATTAGAGTGAGGATTTTCTGTAAAGCCTGTAATACTACACTTGGCAGCAGGGTAGAATAGTGCTAGGCGTTGAATTATGCAATGAGTGGTGGATTTGAATGGCCCTCAAATTGCAACAAAGTACACAACACATACCATATTTTTCCGCATAATGGGTGCACTTTTTTTCCAAAAAAATCTTGCACCAATTTCGAGGCGCGCCTGTTACGTGGGGTAAAATTTTCAAAATTTTCAGTGCCAACTACAGCATAGACCACTGATAATGTAATTCGTCGAAGTTGTGAATATCCGCACTACAGCCGACACAACCTTTTTTAAAGGCTATTTTATGGTCGGGTTTCAGTTTTGCTTTTTCAAAAACTAAATTAACTAAACGAACAGTTTTACAGTATTCGCATATCCCTTTCCGTCCCAGTGACCAGTATACTGGACATACCAAAAAAGGCATTGAAGAAAACATGCAGAGCCACAATCGGAGCCGAAACCACTTTTCCAGCTTCTGTAAGAGGCGAGCAATATAATTGTGAATGTTTTTTCTTCGTCAACACCACTTCCTTATAGAACATGAGCATCATCCACGAGGAAAAGCGTGCGCATGGTGTGATTATATACAAAATCACTTTTGGAGCTTTCTTCTTGCAATTCAAATGATTGAAATCATGCGAGCTGACTAATGTGCTCTTGAAACAATGAGGCAAAAAGGTAGCTTTTGTAACCAGTAGTTTGCTTGCTGCTTGCAATGTGAGAGTGTTTTTATGGCCAGTACACGTGACACCAGGATTCCACTGTATCTGACCATTCCATACATGCAGAAAAAAAATAATAAAACTTGCAGTTGGCTTTAGGCGACAAACTTGAAGCCCAGCCATTAAAAAAAAACTGAAACGGAAGATTCCTGGCAATTCTGCCTAGAGCATGGTGCACGAGGACAAAGCACCGTCTTTGGAAGTTGGCTTGTGGATGCTTTGCGTGCTCCCTTCTAGGTTTTTCCCTGTCATGGCGCTATGTACTACTGTTAACCATGAAAATTTTTTTCTTTTTCCTGGATTGAAACAAACCAGTTTTTGCTTTTGTGAGACGATCAACTTTCTGGCAGGATCAAAACCAACTCTTTTAACAAAGTTAGCAGAACGTCTTCACTCATCAGTGCAAGAAATGAATCCTAGTGCCCACTAAACTGGACATGGTTCGACCAGGAATACCATTGTACTTAGTCTCCAAAATTTTTTGCATGCTTTTTCTAAGCCCTCTTAGCTGTCAAAAACATTTTTTCTCCCCTTACAAAAAAATTCGGGACGGAAAGGGATATGCATCAACATAGTTGGGTTGGTGCATGCGATGTTACATGGCCTTTAAGTCGCGACAACAAAAACTAGAAAGCATCGGCTGAACAGCCCAAAATGGTGTCGCCCATATGTCTCACGAGAAATAGTCTGTAGGCTACACTAGTGCAAAACGTGTTGAGCATGCAGCCTCGCATGCTTGAGAATCAAGGCATGCTATACGGTGTGCTTACAAGCATTCTAATTTCCAAAAATTACTATCAAAATACCCGTTTCCATCAAAATGAACGCGGGGGGGGGGGGGGGGGGAACGTGGAAGTCCGCTGATTATGTGTCAGGCTATCTAGATTTCGCGCATTATCACGACCAAAATAAAAACTCATTTCTCTCGACCAAGGTAGTGTGCACCTATTATGCGAGTGGTAATTAACCAACAGATTGTGCAGCTGATTCATTGAGCATCTTGGCTTACATTAGTGGGTACTTAACAACTATACTTGCCATAGGTATTCTGTGATAGAAACGGCCAATTTTATCTGCACAGACATTCTTTTGCTTGTGAGACATGAAATTTCCATCGAGAACGAAAAACTGCCACAGCCAGAGTCATGTGCTGCCGTGCTCATTGATTATTCAGCTCGAGTGGCAGGTTTTTAGGAAATGAAATGCGCGGCAGGCCAATCGGCGCCTGCACGTTTGGATCCCGCAAGTTCATTGTGCAATACTTTTGTGTGTGTGAAACTTGCAATGTTCCTTCAATGAATCATCTCTAACAGTTCCTTTTACCCAGGCCTCATCATCGTTTGCTTTCTTTATACCCTTTCCTGTTTCTCAATTCATTCCCCCTTTATCACTGCCCTTCTTTACATTGGCGAATCGCCACTTCTTGATGCCTTCTTGGTAATATTACGGGCTCCGCTGTGCCAAATAGACCAGCATGTCCTTGGTAGGAGCTTGCAGTGCCCCTTTTTGACAGGGATGAAGTTTTCGTTAGTGTTTGGTGACCTTGTTAATGAATGCTCGGACTTGACATAATGGACAAGGATAGCATAGCAAGGATAACGTTCAAGGATAGTGGTCACTCCAGAAAGAGGATAACCTACACCTAAAAGACACGTAATGTGTACGATGAAGCTCACTCATATCATGTGCGCACAACTTGGCGAGGGCAGGGCTTGAAGCAATACATTGTTTTTCACAACCTTCGAATGCTTCAAAGAGAAGTTTATTAGCAGTTTTAAAGATCTAGGAGCATACTACCAGCATACGTAAAATACAAGTAGTTAAAAAAGTCAGGGTCGTTTGGTACCTAAAAAATAAATATTCGCAAGTAAAGGTTTCTATTGGCGCATTTAGTTTATCGTAATACAACCCTAGTTCACTTTTCTACATAGTCACATTGATCTTTACTTTTCGAACCACTGCTACAGTTTCTTTTGTCAGTGCTTCTACATGGAAGATCACCGCCTGGCATTTTTTAGCTGTTTGTGTTGGTTGGTAGGGATTCTTCAGTACCCTGCTTGCACATAGCTTGTAAATTTCAAGCTTTTCAATTATAATCGTCTAAAAAATAAATTTATTTAACAAACTACAAACTGTCACTCGTCGATGTAATCGCAATTCTCTGTTCATTTGTTGAAGTTTTATTTGTTGAAGTTTCATTTGTTGAAGTTTCATTGGTCGTGGTGCGGAGTCTGTCAACCTTTCATTCACTTATCCTTGTAGGTCCATCAACTGAACACAGTCCTTCCCCGTAAATCGAACTATAACTTGTGCTTAATTCTCGCGGACAGTTTCATCACTTTTGCCCATCAAGCACACGACTACTGAGCTAGAACAATTACTTCAGTACCTTGCTAAAAAATGAACCGATGGCTCTTTACAAATGGATTTTTGTTCCGCCTCAGATATATTATTGCGATAGCATTTATATGGGCACTCTATGCTGCTTTTTGCCATCACAGTCATGCCCCGTTCAAGGTACAGTCGAACTCCACTACAACGAACGCCGTTTTCACGAAATTTTCGCTACATATAATAATTCACGATTCCTCGTCAGCAGTCCATTGGAGTCAATGCATAAATATTGTCACCACAATAAACACTGTTTTTTCGATCGTCCCGCTTTAACGAAATTTACCATGTAATTCCAGGTGCAGATACTTATTTTATGCAGTAAACTCAATCTTTAACATTTCGCAAAATGCATTTTCAGAGCCTGCAAATGCGTCAATGAAGTCTAGAACACGCGTTGGCCCCACCAGAAACGGCCGCTATACCGCTACTGTTCAGCAAGCATGGGCGCCGCCATTGCTCGATAGCGATGGTAATAAGACTGCCCTGCCTTTGCCACTGGTGCTTTTGAGCCGCAGACCATCTGAAGCTGAAGCTCAGTCGCTCAGTTCACGATTTCCTTCACGTAGCTGCTGGGTGCAACCGTGAAAGAATGCCTTTTTCGATTCCGATGCTTATCATTATGTTCGCACTTGGCCAGTGTGGTAATAAGAGCGGCTGTTCATCTGCATTATCAACAAAATCAACTAGCCGCAAGTGATGGATGATCAGAATGACATGGAATAATGCAAAAGTCGTTGCTTTTGACAGCGGACAGCTGCTGGTGCTAATGTGTTAATGCAACTGTTTGGTTCGTTCACGAAGGCGGTTTTTGGCGTTGTTTCTGCGTGCTTTTCATCATGGCCTCGCTATGCATGGGTGAGAATCGTGTCGTGACGCTGCTGCGAAAGAATAGGAAGCATCGTACATTTTTTGAATTTTGAGAATAAACGTCTCTTTGTTTTGCTAGCTCTGATCAGCTATATTTTTTCGATTTCACTGCAACGAAATTTTCACTTCAACGAAATTTTTCCCGCACCCCGTCAGTTTTGCTGTAGCGGGGTTTGACTGTATATGTAAACTGGTTGCGTAATTTCCATAGAAGACCATAGATGCAGTAGTTGGTGGCTCGTTGTCACCATCACCATCTCCGTTTGAAGGGGACAACTGCCAATAAAAATGAAAAATGAAATATGATGTCGCAACCTGAAACAGTAGCAACATCGTGCATTGGCCCTGCATAGCAGAAAATTGAAGTTATTCTTTATTGTTGACCTTTTACGTGCATTATAAATATGCAATTTTATAAGTGCGTTATGGCTCGCTAATTGCATGCACAAAAAAAAGACAAACAAGAGAGATTAAGAAGCAAAGTTGTCTTATTAGCCGAATGGTGTACTTGCAGTTTACACCAAAAACGTCCCAGATGAAATTGTGACACAACTGTTCACTAGCACAATAGCATAATAATTAGAAAACTCACGTTACCCAATCGTGGAAAACCACTGCAGCGAAACAGCGGCCTTCAAATATCGCTTTGGCAACTGTAGAGTACAGCATCTCGTTTATCGTGTAGCATTCACAGTTACCAAAGGCGAAGGCACGCTGGTCGTACGCCGGCAAAGGCAGGCGGCAGTACCAGGAGCCGCTATCGACACATTCTGCGAACTAGTTCAGCTCTCAAAATGTCACACCGGTAAATGGCACATAAGAAAATAAACTACGGAAGGTTTGTACGAAACCACCACGCACGAAAGGAGTGATGTCTCGTTGATCCAGTAGTGGGCTGAACTAAACACAAGCTCTGATAGCAGATCCCGTGCATACCACCCCCCCTCCCCATTTATGGTACTCGAACGCAAAATTGAGGGAATCAATCATTTAGCCGGGTGTCAGATAAACCGTAAAGTAAATTTTAAGGATAGAGTCACTGCAGCATGAAGACAACCTACTTGTAAAAAGCAAGAGCAGGGCTTGAAGCAAGTAGAGAATACGTCGTTTTTTTCCCTACAAGGAAACAGTTTATGACGGTGCTTTACTTGACGTCGCTCCAAGTGCAGTCATGTTTTTATCATACGTGTGGGTCAATGTTCTGTTCAACTCCTGAATGAAGGTTTTGCCCCGCCGCGATGGTCTAGTGGCTAAGGTACTTGGCTGCTAACTCGCAGGTCGCGGGATCGAATCCAGGCTGCGGCGGCTGCATTTCCGATGGAGGTGGAAATGTTGTAGGCCTGTGTGCTCATATTTGGGTGCCTGTTAAAGAACTTGAAGTGGGTCAAAATTTTCAGAGCCCTGCACTATGGCGTCTCTCATAATCATATGGTGGTTTTGGAGCGTTAA
Source organism: Rhipicephalus annulatus (assembly GCA_013436015.1). Lineage (NCBI taxonomy): Eukaryota > Metazoa > Arthropoda > Arachnida > Ixodida > Ixodidae > Rhipicephalus > Rhipicephalus annulatus. Next base: position 97,707 of record WOVY01002810.1, read on the forward strand.
ACCCCACATATCAATCTGAATGAAGATTTATCAAGAACGAGGTGAGAAGTACACAAGTCCTCGTGAACTGGTTCACGTGGTGCAGGCAAATCGAACAGACCTGTTTGGTTGTAGCTCCGAATGGGCTTCCTCTTGTTTATCCGAACTCTTACTTGCTTCATCTGCAAGTTGAGCCGCGATTTGGCGGGCCCGCGAGCGCGTCAATGTTTGCACTCTTCCTTTTCCGTTTTCCTGATCACGCTCCCGTAACAAACACTCAGAATGGTTTGAAAAGAGATACGGGTAGTCCATTGACAGTGACTTCGAAAAGCCTGCCGCTGTCTCCAGGTCTCCGAAAGGACCGGAGACTATGACTCGTACTATTTGTAAGCAAATGCTGTTTTTTTAGCATTGACTTAATCCAAGTTCATTTCCATTATAATCTTCGGTGCTTGCAAAATAAGACTGAACTAGGTCCATGTGTGCTCCGCTGTCTCTTAATATTCTGCACGCTTTACGTTAATACGTAAATCCTGCATGTATGGACGGAGAAGCTTCAAGCTGTCCTCGCTTTCGCTCACGTATGAAAGCACCACTGACATTGGTTTTTCGCAATCCTCGGCAAAGTGACCTAAGGCCTGGCAATTATAACATCAGTTTGGTCTTCTTTTCTATAATTCTCGAGAGTCATCCTTTTTTTTCTTGCGAAGTGTTAACTCTAGTATCATGGTTCCCCTATTGTTTTTCCCGCAGCTTCGTCCCTCTCGGTAGCTTTTGCCTGTGTCTGCTTTTTGGATGGGTAAACGTTCTCGTATTATCCCTTCCATGTGAAAGCTTTCCTTCAGTAGTGAGCTTCCACTGCATCACATACTCATCGGCTAGCTGTGCCGCTTTGTCTACCGTATCTACGCCTTCTCTATCTTGAACCCAAAGTCTGACTGCCTGCGGAATACTGCAGCAGAATTGCTCGAGACATATACACTCCACAAGTTTGTCTCTACTTTCGTAGACTTCGGCTCTTTTAAGTCACTCTACGAGGTTTGTTCTCAAACCGTACGCGAACTCTGAGTAGTCATCGGTACTCTTTTTGCTGGCGTCTCTGAAACACTGCCTGAATGTTTCGGAAGATATACGATACCACTTCAAGAGCGTTGCCTTTACTTTGACGTAATCCTTCGCATCACTCAAACTCAATCGAGCGACAATGTTTGCCGCTTCACAAGGCAACAGCATTACTAAGTGTTGTGACCAAGTGCTTGGAGCAAATCTGTACCTCTTGCCAAGTTCTCTCGAAATGAACCAAAAACAGTGCAATGTCCTCACCCATTTTGTATGGTTTTATCTACTGGTTCATTTGACATGGCTCAACCTCGCTTGGTCTCACAAGGTTGTCTCCTTCAATACCTGCCACAACACGCAACTTTAGTATTTCAACCTGTATATCTGCCATTGCTTTTTTGGGATTTTGTTGTTCTCGTTCGTATTCTCTCTGGCGTTTCTTACGTTCTAATTAGTGCTTTTTTGCTTCCCGACTCACTTCCCAAGCAATCCGAATGTTGCCGTCGCTATCGCCGCTATTTTTGATTGCCTTTTGGATTGCTGTTTTTTTTTTTTCATATTATTGTCCACATCCACTCCCAACTTATCGCACAACAGCAAGTCTGACATCGTCAACCTTCTCAGATCCATTTCAGCTGCTCCGACCGGTGGTTTGAACTGTTTCCTTAAATTTGTGCAAAACCGCTCTATTGCAACAAATTACTCGATTCCCAGAACAATAAAAATATGCATACGAGTTTTGAAGCCTTGCAAATCAAAAGGAAAAAAAACCACACGCTCACCCACGGACGCAGCACCAAGTCATTTGGTTCATCCAGCCATTGATCCAGTTGCTCAAGACTTTCTGGGTCGAAGACTCAATGCTGTCGCTCTTCCCAGTTGCTCAGGACTCCCTGGGTTGAAGACTCTGCCCTGTCGTTCTTCCCAGTTGCTCAGGACTCCCAGAGTCTGTTCCTTGTCGTTGAGAACTTCTTGGATCGAGGGTCCATCCTTACCGCTGCCACCAGTTATTGCATCTTGCCTCTGATGTGTGGGAATCGGCCAAGAAAGACATGGACGTAAAAATAAAAACTTTGGTGTAATCACATAAGATAATCACAGTAGAATAATACGATGAATTGGCCGTTAAAACACATCACTTTGGCCGGCAGCAACTCGTATGCTGCGGACCTCAGCCAGGGGAAGACGACCACTGCTTCGATGGCTGCTCGACTTATATAGCTTTAAATCGCGTCACTTCCAGCGAATCGCGAACTGAGGCGAGTGAAGTCAGGTTCGTCTAATCGGCAGCCCCGAACAGATGGCGTCACTTTTAACCAATGGGAAACTTAGGGAGGGCTGTGTTGCCGGGGGGACTGTATTCAATGCGGCGTTGGTCTACTGTTGCCCAAGGATGCACCTGCAGATGGCAATGGAAGCTTGCATCATCTTACACCTCGGCAAGGCCATCGCCCTCGGGTCATTGAACGTGGAGCATGAACCACCTCGGCTACGACACGAAGGTGTTGCTCAGAGGATGACTCACAGTGTCGGGCCTCTGGGGTAAATATTGCCCTTATGTGCTGAAAAGCCGAACACTGAAATGGTGCACAGTCTGTATCGAACAATATGTAGAGGGCTATACAACCACTGGCAAGATGAATGGGACAAGCTGGTGGACAACAAACTCCACCTAGTAAAACCCCAACTAAGGGAAGTTATCTCATAAAAACTCAACAGATTCACTGAAGTCACACGGCTCAGAATAGGCCACACTTACGCCACACATACTTTTTGACAGGCACTGATCCACCTACATGTATGTACTGTGGAGAGAGTCACTGTTTTGCATGTTCTCATTCAATGCCCTGTGCTTCACCAAGCGTGACTACCGGTATCATATTCCACTTCATCCTGCGCTGTTTTCATTACTCGATGCAATGTTTGACTTATAGACTTCATCATCTTGGGAAAGTCAAATTTTTAATAATGATATCTTTCTATTCTAGCCATCAGGCTGGGCCTCAAGTGTGAGGTATACCGCCTAGTGCAAAACACACAAGTATGTCTGAACCTTCGCAGTTCTTACTCGGGCAAGGACTTGAGTCATGAGGGTCTCAGACCTTGCCGACTCATTTATCATCACACTCCAGCCAACGAAATGAGGTCCTTTAACAAGGTGACATTCCTTTTAAATGTGCTGTGTTTGAAATATTTCATAGATATTCCCTACACATCATTTGTTTTAATTTTTAGACCAATAACCTGAAATGAAACAACACTTGCACTGGCACTGTTTGGCCTCAGATGCCCTTGCGCCAGTAAAACTTAATAATAATCCTGATGTGGGAGCTCAACTGCTAAAAGAGAAACTCTTAGGGGTGCACATGCTCCTTATGCACTGCGAATCATCAGTGTTTAATACCTCCCCGCAGGGGTGTCTGCGCAAGCAGGCGTTTGGTGTGCAGAAACACCACGGACTCAAGCCAACGGGGGTTGTTTCAACTCCCCCGTCCACGCGTTGCCGTGTGCGCGGTTCGCGGAAGAGGGGATCCTGGGGGCTGAGCTGACACTGGGTGATTGGACCTTTAAGGCCCCCCCGACGGAGGCAACACACCCCTTAGGCCCCGGATTCACGTAGACAGCACCCTTGGGCTGTCCCACCCAGGGTAAATCTGCAGTCGCCTTTTCCTGCCCCCCTCTCTCTCTCCTCAACTTTGTCTTTCACTTTTTCATCTTTCCTGTCTACTTCTCTCTTCTGGTTACTTCAAATCTTTCCTGGCGGCAAGGGTTAACTTTGTGTGGTTGGCCAGTCTTGGCTATTCCACAATAGGTTATAGCAGCGCTGTACAGCTGGTGTTGGCAGGATTTGCCCACCATCTCCTGCCACATCCCCTGGTTGAGCTCTGTAGTGGGTGGCTGGCACCGCTGAAGAACTTAAAGAACCCATTGTGTTAAGTGCATCCTCTTTCAAAGCTGATCGTAACCTGAAAAGGTTACGCACCGAAGCAGCCATCACTTTCTTTGCGAAGGCCAACGAACATTTTCCAAAATATCAGTGCATAGGGAACAGTCTGATGGAAAAGTCAGAACTATCTCTATACTTCTGATAGCAAGAAACCTATCAGAGAAACTAGGACCTGGCTATAAGTTCTTTAAGATTGCTAGCGGCAATCTGCTGCTTGAACTGTGAGACAGGAAGCAGTATGAAACTCTCTCTAATCTGACATCCATTGAAAACATCCCTATCATAGTCTGTCCACGTTGTGTTGTACACGTATCCCAAAGGAGTACGGTCGCCAGCGTGCGTCTGGTCTTAGTGCGCCGCAGGGCACGCGTTAACCGTCACCGTGGCGAGAACACAATACTGCTCAAAGTCGCAACACTTTATTGTGGCAACACCAAACGCAGTACAGCCCATTGCAAAGGCGCGACAGGAAAGCAAATAGGCTTATCTACGCCACGGGCATAAAAGTACTACACAGGGTGCCACGAGCACGTCTCCGCGGTAAAGGTGATCCACGGAGACACCGGGACCAAGGCCCGGTTGCTCGAGCGAGGGCAAAGGCGCTCGCTTCGGAGGGAGACGGGTCGGCGTAGCTAGGCCACGCACTAGAACACCGTACCGCCCTTCGGCCGTGCGTACGCAGTGGGGCAACAAAAGGTGAGCGTTCACCTCGGGAGCAAGGCACCGTCAGCGAAGTCCGACGAGCCCCGAGCGACGGGAGTCGATGGACAAAACAGATTGCGTGGCTCACCGTTTGCAGTCCCGGAGACTATCTATCCGCTCCCGACGCAGCGCGCGAAAACTTCTCGGGAGACTCCGCGCGCGGCGCCACAGTCAACATCCGCTACCGGGTGAGGGAGTTAAACGTCACTCCGCTCTCCCAGCGCGGCAGACAGCAAAGGAGGGCAGACATGTCGGAACATGAGAACGGCAGAAAAGGCGGCAAAGCCCGCGCAAAGGCAGCGGGCTAGCCTCAATTCCCACAACGTAGGTCTATGAATACCGTTCGAGGTGTTGTCTCTGATGACGACCTCATGAACCTAACTGAAGCTGAGCTCCTCAACGGATGGAAAGAGCAAAATGTTGTAAACATTCAAAGAATAAATATCAGACGGTACAACACAGAAAAACCAACAAAGCACATTATACCTACATTTGAATCTAATGAACTGCCAGAATAAATTAAAACAGGCTACACTAAAGTTGAAGTGCGGCTTATGTACTGAAACAACGAAGGTGCTTCAAATGTCAACAGTACGGTCATGGCTGCCTTGCTTGTCGAGGGCAATACACATGTGCCAAATGTGCATCAAAAGAACACATCTCCAAAAATGCAGTTCTCCTAGCCACTGTGTGAACTGCGATGACAACCACCCAGCATACTCCCGATCTTGCCCAGCGTGGAAGAAAAGGATATGATTACCTTGAAAGTGATGGAAAACATTTCCATCAGGGAGGCTAGGAGGAGGTGCTCACTGTTCTACAGCACAACCTGTGCTTATGTTGCACGTCAGGGGGCAGTGCCACACCAGCCTCTGGCACTTGCCCAGCCCTTACAGAGTGAACCAATGGCTGTGGTGGCTGCCCCCAAGGTGGCAGTAGTTTACTCCGCTAACTCGTAAACAGGAGCCTGTCACTCCAGGTGCGTCGAGTCCCAATGCCTTGTCACACCAGGCGAGACCCGCAAGTGCGGTCTTCCAGTACCTGTCAGGAAGCAATGGACACCACTGATACCTCTGGTGCCACAACACCGGCGCAGTTCTCTGGATTGCGCCAAGAAAACAAAAAAGCCAATAATGGAGCTGACGATGGTCCTGCCTCTAAGTACACTCAGCTTCCTAAGTACACACAGCACCATTTTATGCTGATCATGCAGAGAGAAATACTGTAGTGGACCATCCAAGGTTCTATTTAAAACCTCGATGACCTACAAGAACTGTTTTACAAACTCAATCCACAAGTTCTGTGTGTGCAAGAGACCCACTTGAAAGGAAAACACACAAACTTTCTACAGAATTGCGTCATTTTTTTAAAGAGATCAAGATGATGCTATTGTATCATCGGGTGGTATAGCTGATATTCATGCACGCATTGACAACTTCAAACTGCTCTTGAGGCAGTGGCTGTCCGAGCCGTTATCTTCAATAAACTCACCATAATCTGTTCTGTCAGCATACCCCCACGCCACAATTTACAAAAACATGAATTCCAGTCCCTAATAGATCAACTACGAGAACCTTATCTAGTCCTTGGGGACTTCAATGCATCTATCAGTCTCTGCAATGATTCTCGTTGGGATGGTGAGGACTAATTGAACAACTCCTTTTCTTTTCTAGCAGGTGTCTTTTGAATCGGAAAGTCCCAACATATTAAAGCCTCACAAATCGAATATTCTGATCTATAGATCGCAGCATTGCATCTTCGTCTGTTCTTCCCCACCTTAACACGGAAGTTTTTGGGAATCCCTATGGAAGTCATCACTTCCTACTAATCTTAAGCACACCAATAGCAAACCCATGTACTCCACGCATTCCTAAATGGCATACTGATGCAACAGATTGGGAACGGCTACGAAACCTCTCTTAAGTTGGACTGACCTGTGTACCTTAAGCATAGAAACTGCTGTCAACTACTTTACAGCTTTTCTGATCAACGCTGCAACTAAGTGCATCCAACAAACAAACCGACAGTCTAGAAAACTACGTGTTCTATGTTGGAATAACGACTGTCGAAATGCACGCAAGAAATAAAACAAAACCTGGAGGTTGCCGCGAGACTCTCCAACAGCGGAAAACCTCACAAACATTAAGATCATAAAGTCACAAGGAAGGAGCACGCCAATAAGTGAGACAGGAAAGTTGGAAGAAGTTTCTATCAGGCAACACTTCATATACTTATGAGGCTAAAGTGTGGAACAGTGTCAGTAGTGTAATAGAAAAACGGGCATATTCACTCCCACTCGTAAACATACAGGGTGACAGCTTGGAAGACCATGTGAACTCTCTGGGCGAACACTTCCAACAGGTTTCAAGCTCGTTGCATTACTCCGAGGCCTTTTAGCGCTACAAAATAAACCATGTACCATATACGAGACATACAACAAACCCTTTTGCTTACCTGTGCTACAGGAATCTCTAAACTCCTGCAATAAATCCGCCCCAGGTTCAGACCGAGTAATATATGAAATGCTGAAAAATCTACTTCCCAAAACGCAAAAAACCCTACTTTCTCTGTACAATGCTATCTGGTTTTCTAGAGAGACGCCTATCTTTAGAAAAGAGACTATTGTCATCCCCATTTTAAAACAAGGCAAGCATGCATCCTCCGTCGTCGGCTACAGGCCCATTGCACTAACAAGCTGCCGATGCAAACTTGACGAAAAGATGATAAATCACAGATTTATATATTTTCTTGAAACAATCTTCTTGACCAATTCCAGTGCTGGTTACGAGCAGGTCGCCCCATTACTGATCACCTGGCACGTATCGAAGCACAGATCCGAGATGCTTTCATACACCACCAATACTTTCTTTTCGTGTTCCTCGATATGGAAAAGGCATATGACACCACATGGAATTTCGGAATATTGAGACTTGTGCAACCTTGGCATCCGTGGTAGAGTGCTAATCGTAATCGAAAGTTACTTGTTCAACTGGACATTTCGTGTTTGTGCAATGCTTTGTCCCGAACATTTGTCGAAGAAACAGGAGTGTCTCAAGGTGGTGTACATAGTTGTACACTTTTTAATCATCAAAATGGACTCCTTGTGTTTTTACATCCCATCAAATCTGTGATTGCACAAGTGTTGACGATTTGCAAATCATTTTAAATGTGTGAGCGGCAAGTTCAGCTAGGTCTGAACACGGTCGCTAAGTGTCGCTAAGTGGGCGGAAGAGAATGGTTTCAGTTTTTATGCTCAAAAAGGCACCTGCGTCTTGTTCTCCCGCCAGTGAGGCCTCCATCCTGAACCAGCTATTAACCTACATGGTCAACATCTCACTGCGAAGACAAAGCACAAATTCTTAGGCCTAATCCTGGATAGTAAACTAACCTTCTTATCACACATAAAGTATTTAAAAAATAAATATATGAAAACAATTATTGTTTTGAAAGTTCTGTCAGGCACTACATGGGGAAGTGACAAAAAATGTCTGATGACTTTGTATAAAAGCCATATAGGCACTAACTTAGACTAAGGGGCAATAATCTATCAGTCTGCAACACCAAGCACCCTACAAATTCTAGATCCTGTCCACCATCTAGGCATTCGCCTATCTACGGAAGCCTTTCGCTCTAGCCCCTTAGAAAGCCTCTATGTTGAATCGAATGAGTCCGAGAAAGAGGACGGTGACAAGAAGCCGAGCCAGTGGCAGGTGCCCCAGGTGGCACGTGCGTCGGTGGTACAACAAGAGGTAAAAGAAGAAAAAAGAAAGGCGCGTGGGGAACGTGCAGAGAGCCGAGCAAGACCTAGCCGAAGGACGCGCCGGATCAGGGCGCTGTCCTTGGAGGTTTCGTGGCCGAGCGTATAGAGGGCCTGGTGCTTGCCTGGTGGTCCTGGCGGTTGCTCCAGCTGGGACACGCCAGACGAGGGTGCTCTTTGTGGAGCTCCTTCTGTCTGTTCTTCGGGGATCGAGGTCCGGGAGCAAAGGTGCAGACCGACACCAGGTGCGACTCCTGCTACATCGGCATGCGCAACAGGGATGACTTGTTTCGGATCGCCACCGCCACCTGACACGGCTGAAAACCGTCTACAAACGTGAGGCCTGACGGAGGCGTTTTATCCTGTGGCGACCGCACGCGAGACGTGCCACCTGCTTGCCTGAGCTCGCTACAGACAAGGATCCTTGCCGTGCGTGGACTGTCGCCTCCTCGGGACGCTGTTTCAACAAACAGTGAGCGATGGTATAGCCACGTTGATTGCACAGTAGCCACTCAGACTTTAGGTAGTTTAAGTGTGCCTTTTTGTGCTTGTCTTTGTGATAGACGATCGAGTCCTTTGTTGTTATAAATATTGTTCGAGATCTACTCCTGGGTCATCTCATATTGTTCATTTCATTGACCTCGCATGGGCAAACGTGACGAACCACCCCTGTCGTTACACCAGGTTTCTTCCATGTCCGCTGTAACAACTGTCACCGTGACTGTGACAAATGTCAACCGTGACTTAAAGCAAAGAATTGCAAAATGATCTGAGATAGCCTTCATGAACTTTGATTCTTGTCCTGCCATGGATACCGCATCTGTGTCTAGAATCACTGTGCTTGTCATCGTGCTCGAGGTAAACGCCTATGCTGGTTCATTTCATGTTTTCATCCAATGAAATAAAAGAGCGCAGTGCACACGGTGTATGAAAGTGGGCTCACTGCATATGTTGCGGTTTCAGTCATGCCAAAGCAATTTACAAGGCTAAAGTGGAGGCGGCTAAAAGCTTTACGTGAAATTTTTTTTCGGCTCACTGCATATGTTGCGGTTTCAGTCATGCCAAAGCAATTTACAAGGCTAAAGTGGAGGCAGCTAAAAGCTTTATGTGAAATTTTTTTTCTTGCTTTTACCTCATGCAGTGGCATTGCCATGACTGCTTCAGCCCTCGAATGTTCAACTTACTTAAAGCAGGGGCTAGTTTTGCTGAAACAGGAGCCTCTCTGCAAAGGTATGCATATCACTAGGCAAGAGGATTTTGTTCCCTCTCCCCTTCCTTCCCACCTTACCCTGAGTCTATTTGTTACCTCTTTATATCGAACACATGCGATTTGCCGGGCATATGCCGGGTTCATTGGAACTATCATGGTGGTCACGGGGTTACTATCGGGGACTCCTATATTTCAACGTTAACTCGCCTTCTGCGAACTCCGCTGACTGCAAGACACTCCAACTTCTCTTGTGCAGTTACCGCTATTGCATACATGAGCACTTCCCGCAAATGGGGGTTGCCTTGCTATACAAGCTTCCATGCCAACTGCTCCTCTTGTTTCCTCCCTGTTTCTCTTTTGCCAATCGACAATTTACTTGCCAAAGACCCTCTTGGGCTGACCTCGGTAGCCCCAATGAGTCGCTTCACTTTGTACAACACATGAGCAGTACTGCAGGCATGAGAAAACTTGCAAATCTCACTGGGACTAGGACCAATTTGCTTTGTCTACGTAACTCAGTTGTTCGGACTAGGCTGCTTCTCCTCCCTTGTGTGCTGGCTTGGTGTAGTAACCCAGTGTGCTGATGCTTCCTAGAAGTGCCAATGTCTCCCCGTTGCTTTCTTTACACTTTCAAAAAGGCACTGGCTGTTGTTTATGTGCCTGTATTGATCATTTGTATTGCTTGAAATGTGCTGTCACACTTCGGAAATATGTACAGTAAAACATTAATTCCAAGTCAGTCTGAAAAAGATTCATCGTACAGTAAAACCTCATTAATTGGAGCTCAATTATTTCAAAATCTTACTTAATTCAAAGTATTTCTGCAGTGCCGTATTTCGTAATGTAAGTTTGAGCATATAATTTGACGCAGCAGTCAGCACCAGTACGGTCAATTCGAAGACTTTGGCTGCAGGTGCCAATTCCTGATCTCGATTTCGCTGCAAATCTGCGGAAAGGACGACCCTTAAGAGCCACTAGGCAATCTACTGTAGAGGTACTAATGAGCGACAGCTGGGCCATCCCAGCCTCACTTCTTTCAGCACGAAAAATAAAATTATATAAAAAGTTTGATTCATTGAAATGTGGGGTTTTATGTCCCAAAACCACCTTAAGATTATGAGAGATGCTATAGTGGAGGGCTCCGGAAATTTCGACCACCTGGGGTTCTTTTTAACGTGCACTCAAATCTGAGCACACCGGCCTACAGCATTTCCGCCTCCACAGGAAATGCAGCCGCCGCAGTGGGATTCGATCCCGCGACCTGCGGGTCAGCAGCCGAGTACCTTAGCCACTAGACCACCGCGGCGGGGTGTACAACAAAAACAAGATGGCCTCGTGATAAGCTGAAATGCGCGCCTGCAAAAAACAAGACGTGCTTCACTGTATCACAGCAGTTGCACCACAGCAGTGACGCGTGGGCAGCATGTTGCATGCTTATTGCGCGTCATAATTTACCTATTTTTTCTGGGAATAAACAAATTAAAATTGGCCCCGTATCTCCATGTAATCTGCAAATGTCGTCGAAAGACTATAGTGTTGAGTGTGGAGAGAGTGAGCAAAACATTTATTTGATGTTCTGCGCAAGAAAATCGGTGAATGGTATTCCGGAGGCGCTGCGTTAGAGTGCCTCAAACGAGCAGCGGAAGCGAACGAGCGCATCGAGGCACGTTAGCCACGAGTGCCATCTGGCACTCTCATCTCCGAAAACGAACGAAGGCCTGTGTGCCTGCGGAGAAAGATGCGCGCATTCTCAGAGGCGATAAGTTGTAGAACGCAAAGCGACGGGCAGGTGCCACCACCGTGTTGTTTAAGCAAAGCGATGGTCAAACTTGCCTTTTTAAGCCCCGCGTCGCACTGTCAGCACAGCGTGTTTAACGCTACGGTCCTCAGATTTACTTGTGTGTGCGTTCTCTAGTATAAAGGCACACTTACAAAACATTGACGTGCCACCACCGTGTTGTTAAGCAAAGCGATGGTCAAACTTGCCTTTTTAAGCCCCGCGTAGCACTGTCAGCACAGCGTGTTTAACGCTACGGTCCTTAGATTTACTTGTGTGTGCGTTCTCTAGTATAAAGGCACACTTACAAAACATCGACGTGTTGTTACCTGACGTGATAGTACCTCAGATATGCGCAATGATTGCTTTTTAATTGACAATCGCACACGTAAGGACGCTGATTCTTGAGCAACATGGGTGGGCGCTGCGGATGGTGTCGGCCGTTCGGGGTATCAGTTGGTGCTGTTTAAAGTAACCGGTTCACGGTAATGGTGGACAAACAGACAAATGTACAGACCGACAGACCAAAGTTTTTGCCTAGAAGGTCCCCAAGAAAGACTATCGTTTTTAATAAAGGACAGTCTGGTGAAATTAACGATGTATGCGAACCCCCGAGTGCTGGTTGCTCCAGCAATTTGTGCACTTGCAGGCGAAGTTTTTGCCTGCAACACCTACTTGGAAAACTCGGTTTCCAAGCTTCAATGACCATGTTTTTCAGCCAAAACACATTGCGGATTTCGTCATAGTGTCTATAATTAAAATCTTTATTTTACCAGAAGCGAATGGCCGCATCATCATGTGCTCACGCAACGAGGAGCAGGCGACATGCTGCCCGCGTGTCACTACTGTGAAGATTTCTTATTTTTACCAGCCTGCATTTCAGTTAAGGGGGGACGCGGCACTTCGGGACCGAAACTTAGCCAAAAAATCGAGTTTTCGCGGACCTTCTTTTCGCGTTCCCGACATCATTGCGCACCTATTTACAAAATTTCATAGCCGAATACCATCAACTTTTATCGTTATTCAACTTTAAAAAACCGAAAACAGGCGTCCTGCCCTTTAAATTGAGGGCGAATAGCGCAGGTTTCGGCTCTACGATACGCGGGAACTACGCGCTCGATCGGCGCCATTTTGGTCTTGTTTGAAAGAACGCGTTTTCAGCTGTTTTTTTTATTCAGTAAGCAACATTGAGCGTTTCCCCGGCTCGAAAAACGGGGCCTCAAAGACGAAGATCCGCGCTCACTGCCATTGGCTAAACGGCGCACGTGACTGAAATGGCGCTTTCCGGTTGGCTGGAAGCTCGTGGCTTGCGCCTGCATACGCGACCCGAGGCCATTTTGAAAGGGTTACCGCTGTGACGCCTCGAAATCGGCAGAGCACTCTGAAGCTTCTGATCGTATCGTCATGCCTGGAAACGCAAAAAAGTATCGGACCGTGCACGCATTTGGTCGCAGGAAACGCAAAGGTCGTGGGAGAAAGTCTACGAAGTCATCAGAGCCCTTGGTTGACTCCGACGAATGATGTGTCGACGCTCCGCGGCCGTTCAGCGATGGTGCGACCGAGCGCGTTGCCTCCGACGACGATGACGGTGAAGCGAACTCCGGACGACTACGAATCGACGCCAAGGTGGTGACAAACGCCGAAGTTGAAGAAAATCATGCCCGGGAGAAAGCGACGCTCGACCGGCTTTCATCGGCGCCAGCAACTGCACGGAAAATTGACTTTTTCACCGCGAGTTGTAGCGAGGCAACCGCACAGGACTCGGACCACGCTGCTCCTTATCTGCTTATGCATCTAGATATCCTAAACGCGATAATGGGTGCCTTGTGTTGCAAAGCCTGCCACAGACCGGCTACGATCGTCGGAGGGGATCGGGACTACGGACTTGCCGTGAAAGTGCTAGTGCAGTGTGAAAGGTGCGGCGAGATCGCGAATGAATGGACTTCGCCCCGCGCGAACGGCACGAAAACGTGCAATCCGTTTGAAGTAAATCTTCTCGCTTCGAGGGCGATGGTGGCTACCGGCAATGGCCAAACGAAAATGAACGATATTTTCGCAACAATGGGCATCTCACACCGCAGTATGCACCACAAGACGTTTCAGCGGCATTTGAAGAACACGCTGGCACCCGCTGCAACGCGAGCGGCTGAGTCCGCTATGAGCGAATGTGCAGAAAAGGTTAGAACAATTTATGATGACTTGTGCTTCGGCCACCGGGGCAATATTGCCGTTAGCTACGACGGCACGTGGAAGACGCGAGGCCATTCTTCCCACATCGGCGTGGGCACAGTTATCGAATTATTTAGTGGCTACGTGTTGGACTACGTCGTTCTTTCCAACTTTTGCCTAGGCTGCGAGCTGGGCCCAAAGCCTAGTAGTGAGGGCTATCAAGAATGGAAGGCTAACCACAAATGCCGAAAAAATACGAACAGCAAAGCGGGGCAAATGGAAGTGGAGGCGGCTCTAATTCTATTTCAGAGGTCGCTTGAACGCCATGGCCTGCGCTACACAACTATGCTGTCTGATGGAGACTCTAGGACATTTTGCGCCATACAAGACGCCAAGGTGTATGGTTACATTGACGTGCAGAAGGAAGACTGTATTAATCATGTACAGAAACGGATGGGCACCGCATTGAGAAACCTGGTGCAGAAACAAAAGTGCGATGGGAAAAGAGGCCTTGGTGGGAAAGGCAGGCTCACAGGTGAGCTGATCACCAGGCTGAGCACATATTATGGCCGGGCTCTGAAATCGCATGAAGGTGACGTGGGCGAGATGCAAAAGGCTGTGATGGCCACATACCGCCACGTCACCTCCACTGATGAATGCTCGGACCACAGTCTCTGCCCAGCTGGTGAAACTTCATGGTGTCTGCACAATGCCGCAAAAGCAAAGGGTGAGCCCGACCCCAGGCATGCCTACAATCTACCGAAAGACGTGGCAGAGGCATTACTACCGGTTTATACCCGGCTTTCGGAAAGAGCCCTGCTTCAGAGGTGCGAACGCGGCGAAACTCAGAACTCCAACGAGAGCCTACATTCGGTAATCTGGAGTTTGGCCCCCAAGGAGCACCATGCGTTCCTGTTCGCTGTTGAAGCAGCTGTTGCAGAAGCAGTGCTGCGCTTCAACACGGGCAATTTGAATTCTGCAACGGCAATCTTAGGTGAAATGGACATGAATGCGACAAGTACTGGTGCCAGGAGAGCGAGAGAAAAAGACCACCGTCGCAGCATTGTCTCCAACAAGAAAAGAACAGCCTCATTGGAACTCCGGAAGCTAGTGAAGAGGAGGCATGAGCACAGAATGCATTCAGACTGTGCTTCTGGTGCGTTTTGAGGTTGTCTTGTTGCATCTTCTGCAATAAAAATGTGTGCCCATGTTTTTTCTCGATTTCTCAAAACGACAATTTTCATGTGCTTCCCATTATGCCGGAGCAATATCTCTTGTTCTATCTGGGTTATCATTACGATTTCTTTTTTGTTTCGAAGATAAATGCAGGGGATGTGTCGTAAAGTAAGTTTTATTGTAATAATTTTTGGAGAAAATTCTCTAAATGGATCTTTTGTTTCAAGTGTAGATGGGTAAATTTTTCATGTCATATTCAACATCCCACAACTTTGCTTCGAAATAGCCCAGAACATTGATTTATACTTTATTGCACACTGTGAACATACCGAATCGGTTCTATAGGTTGCACATCAATATCCAAGTTACAGTTAATTAGCTAATTAGGCCTTAATTGAAAAAGTCGCAGTTCATTATATCTTTAAAACTAATTGTCACAGCAAAAAAAGAATTAGATTTTTGAAATCAGCAGTAAAATCTACATAGGCTCTCCAAATTTGACTGAGGTACTCGCAAAAATAAGAGTTTTTGGAAGGTGTAGCATCCCCCCTTAATATGAAGTTTTCTTTTTTTTTTTCGGTACCAGCAGGAAGGCCCCGGGGTTCCCCTTTGTTTGCAGCAAAATTGTGACCAGGTATTGCTTGAAAACATAACCGTTGCAGCTGCAAATTAGCCAGAATAGCAAACAACCAGCCGTGATTACCTTGAATAAATTCAGGTTCCTTACGTCCCACTTTTTGTACGTTCTGTTAATTTGAAACCCACTTCATGCAAACATTTCTCACTGCCCCAGTGACTTCGAATTAATGATGTTATACTGTACTCCCGAAATGTGGGAGCACATGTCAAGCAAGACAAATGATCAATATAGGCACCAGTTTTAAACCAACTGCACCATGGGCATGCTCAGGTACGTAAACGACAGATGGTGCCTTTTTGGGAACTGTGAAGAAAGCGGTGAGGAAACATACGTGGGGAGCTCACGTATTCACCAAGTCTGACACCAGATGCCAAGCAAGCCTCGCAGCGAACGCACTCGAATGCGCAATAGCCGATGCACCGCTTTGGGATGCAAAAATAAACAATGGAGAGGCATCAGTGCATGAAAAAAAATGTTGTATTCCTAAAGTGTGGAAGCACATACCAATTAAAAGAAATAATCGAAGAAAGGGCACGTTTTAAACATACAGCCATTGCCGTACATGTATGGCGAAAACCCTCAAAGGACATCATAAAGGATACATTTTATGATGCATTAGAGCATGCGCAGCGTGGTTTGTAAAAGCTGGTAAGCAAAAAGTTCAGCATTTCACTCACATGAAGAACAAATCATAATACCAGAAAAACAAATACACTATAGTTAGGGCGTTATTGTGCAACCAGTGAAGCATTCCATTCCATTTCCCGGGCCATGTATTTTCTTTTCCCTGCAATTAACGATGCTGCTTTTTAATAGAGCAGACGCCATCAGAAAGCGTCACTCATATTGCTATCTTGCATGTCTTTACACGACGAAGGAAGAACGAGCAGAGTCCAGTAGTAGACTGAATGGAGCTGTTGTAAGCATATATAATAAATGGCAGTATGTGGTTCCAATTCATGTGGTCATTGGACGCATACATGGAGAGCATGTCACCTAACTTGCAATTAGAGCACTCGGTCATCCCGTTTTCGTCGTGAAAGTAGAGAATATAAAGTTGGGAAAGCAAATGAAAATGAAAAATATTTAATTTTGGAAAAGACTTGCGTTTTTCGACTCTCATCTCCCCTTAATGCTTCAACCAGAAATTTTCTGAAACTTGAAACTCGAAAACAGTAAACAGTTGAAAACTGAGCTATGGCTCTTATGAACAATCATTAAATGGTGAAAAACTATGTTAAAAGCACCGTTAATGAGCACTATTAATAGCACATAACCGAGGTCATGCACACGCATATGAAACTTATACACAACACAAAGTGGCTGCCCAATTTCACGTTTTCGCAGCCACCAACTTATTTTTCCACGTTATATGCAATGTGGGAACATGCCAAGCACTATGGTCTATTGTGTTAGAGCTGGATTTGTATGAAATTGTTCAGCTGTCTAGTCTAATGAAGTACTGCCAATTATCTAAGATTATGCTGTGTGTTTGGTGATTCTTATGTACCATTGAAATGCATTTGCTGCTGCAATGACAGTAAAGTGGGAGCCAGACTTTGCTTTGATGCTTGAGTGAAACACATCCTTCATGTTTTCTTTCACGGGAGTCAACTGATACTTAATAAAAACAGATTATCAGTACCCAAATGCAGGTAGTACAGGCAAAATGCAAGAAAGCACGTTAGACAAAAGTAAGAATTCCTAATATGGTATCGTTGAGTATGGTACAGTGCCATTAAAAACAAAAGCATTTTTAAATCGGCAACAGTTCTAGCAGCATCTCTTTATTAATGATCATGATCTGTGCAAGTGAAAGTTCCTTTGTCACTGCGATATTACGTAGCATGTTTCATTTCGTGATTTGCAGACGATTACTTCGCAAAGCGTTTTTATGCAAGACATTTGTGCATCCACTGTTAGGCGGACTTACACAATGGGCACTTCAGCCAAGTACACATTATTCGGTGCTGACAAAACTTAATCCTGTTAAGATGACACAGCTCCACTAACAGGCACACGTTACATTATCATACATGGACAGGATGACCACAGTGTGCTTTTCGATGCACACATCGCTGCATATTCTCCACACCTGGCTTGTTTACTTTTGCACTGTGTCATGCTAAGAGGTTATGTTGGTCACTTTGTTCAGCGATTCCACTCCTGCACCAACTGCGCCAAATCAGATTTACTGCGCCATCAGCAAAAGTCGTGCCAAAGTGCATCCGTCGCATTTGGGAACGTCCATCACCGGCATAGCCGCACCGGTGGGTCAAAACATGTGCAGCTTGATCTTGGGGCCACCAAAGTTAGAACCACATACCTAAAACTATTCCGCCGAATAAACAGCGGCTGCACGTGCGTCCCAAGTAATTCACTATGCTTGGTGCCGATGTAACTTGTGTTGTGCTAGTCAGCTCAATGGCAAAAACGTGTTCTCCCCAGAAGTTTGTGACGTTTAGGCTAATCGGTAGCATGTAACTGTGGCGGGGATTCATCAGCGGACGTCGGCTGTTTCATAAGCGCTGCTGATAGATCGTTTGAAGAACTGTATTGCACGTAATTAAAAACAATTGTCACTAATAACTGCACGTGGGCCACCAGGATGCCTGTCTCATCTATTTCTGGACGTCGCGATGCAATTTACGGTGTTTCACGTCCACAGAGCAACACAGTGCATTGACAGCTTTCCTCAAATACACTTTATCTATGAATCTTCATACATAAAAGCTTTTTTGAGATTCCTTCCATCAGCACATCCACGTTTCTAAAGGTTCTTGTGGTAAATGTCTCTAAAAGGCCCTGTCCTTCAGGGCTAATGAGTGCTATGGTCTGAATTCAAGATTTTCGTGTGCTTTTTAAAAAAAATAGATGTCAGCTTATTAATGTAAGCATGCCTCCTGGTCAAAGCATCCGCAATTCGGTTTAATAGGTGCGAATTTCAGTAGTGGGTCCTCGCTGACAGCCCTGGTGTCTGAAGGCCCACCGCGAAGTGGCTACGCAGTGTTACATGTTCGCCCCTCTTCTTCCAGGGTAGCTGACGGTAAAAAATTGCATTATTGCATTGATTGAGGCTGCATCGCTTGTAGGGCGATTTTTCAGCGCAAACATGAAAAAGAAACAACTAGCTGAGAAGAGAAGACTGTGCCTTGAGAAGGGAGTTGCTGGAAGCTTTCCATATTGAGCAAGGACACAGAGTAGCCCCACTGTGGTGGTCTAGTGGCTAAGATACTTGGCTGCCGACCCGCAAGTCCCGGGATTGAATCCCGGCTGGGGCGGCTACATCTTTAAGGGAGGCGAAAATGTTGTTGGCCCGTCTGCTCAAATTTGGGTGCCCGTTAAAGAACCCCAGGTGGTCGAAATTTCCGGAGCCCTCCACTACGGCGTCACTCATAATCATGTGACGGTTTTGGGACGTTTAACCCCATATATCATATCAAAGGCACAGAGTGTATTAGTGACGTATCCATTCATTTGTTTGGCAACAAGTTCAGAATTTTCAGATCAATGCTTGATTAGCTATGCCATAACTGTGCGCAGGCGCTCTAGGTGATCTGTCTTTTCCGTGCTTTTTCTGAAATAAAGTCTGTTGATGTTCAGCGCTTACCCTGTACACAGTTTTCTTCTCTTCTCAGCTAGCTCTTTCTTTTTTCTGTTTGCACTAAAAGATATGATGTCTGGGATATTATTTGTTACTTTCACTGAAGCACTCGGCAATGAACAGGGTACCAACAAATTGTGTTGTTTTGTTATACCAAGTAAGGCTTTATAATCGGCCAGCTGCACTAGAGGCGGGTCGCTATTTCGCAAGTCCACTTACTCGCCGCACACGCATAAGATTTGTGAAATCTGTATGGCGACTTGGATGACTATAGTGCTTCGGAACATCTTTTGCCTGCTGATACACATATGGCTCAAATGAAACGTACAAATGGACCTCTAAAATGGCGCACTGATAGTTTGGCCGCCTTGTCGTCAAGGCTCGAAGCATACCCTCCGTATGGCCGCTTCATGAAGTGAAGCACTTTTCGCAGTCTGTACGCTTTTAGTGTACAGCACGTAGAAGGCATATACGAGTTATCTGTAATGCCTACCGAAATAGCGCGCAATTCAGCGATCATGCTCTTAAAGGTTTACTGACACGAATTCTTTCACTTATAATTTTTTTGCTTCAAATGATGTGTCAAACTGCCGAGAGGGTAAGAAACGTACCGATAAGCGTGAGTGCACTCTGAAAAATTAATTACAGCATGCTTTTAAAAGCTAGTTTTAGTTCCTGCTGTACCCTCACGTCGCGACACGGTACGAGCAGTGCCACCAGATGGCAGTATGTGCACGCGCACGTTTTCGGGACACGTATTCTCATCCATGCGTCACTTCTTCGGTCGTCTGCTGCACGCCGCACATGTGGCAACTGTAGGGGCAGGGAGGCACACCATTGGAGTGGCACGACTTCTTAAGGCGCAGGTTCTGCGCCGACAATCCGAAGTTATTCAACAACTGCACGTTGTGCGTGTACGCATCTGAAGTGGAGCAGAGTAAACTCTGCTTGGTTGGCGTTCAGTCTCCGCCTTGGCCATGGCCTCGGTGTAAAAAAAAGTTATTCTTGCACTCTGGCTACGGCTCACGAAGTTGACCCATACTTGTCTCAGTGCCGCATCGGACTATAATTCCTAGAACTTGCCCATATCAGGGGCTTTTAGTCGTATACTTCTTTACGTTAGCGTGTTACAGGATACCGGTATACGTTTACCGTTACCGGATCGCATGTTTTCAACACGTTTGCTCCTCAGATCTAAACATTTACGTACGTACGTAAGAGTTTACCATTACGTTTTTGCAAACCGTAACTGGTGAGGCTAATTTTATTTAAATTACATTTAACTTGGAGAGGATTGAATCACCGCTGCAGCAAGGTCAGAAAATGTTTTTCTATCGTGTGCGGTATTCTTTTATGCGCAAAAAAAAAAAATACAAGGTTACTGCAAGGATGGTGTCGCATCTTGTGACGTTTCATGTAACCACAGTCATGAACAGGATGCCTTACGCATATTGTTTTTAGGTGATAATGATTAAAAAGGTAACTAGTTCATAATAATGCCACTGCACGTTTTTTATGCTAGATAAACATTGCACAATGTTTCTGCAATGAAATATTTATGATTGCTTGGTTCATTTCAGTACCGCTAGATGGCGCCATCTATCCAGTTTGTCGGGGACTCGCACATTTACGGTTTCGATGTTCTAGGCAAGCATAGCCATTTCTAACGTTGGTATAATTGGTAACCTGGCTGAAGCAATGTCATCGCTGCTGATGCTTGAACTACAGCTTATTTTGACTCGACGGCTGAAGTCTCCGCAATGCTGATATTGCAAGTTCCTACGAACCAAGGGGGGGGTTTGTTCAATTGGGCCTCAAACGTAAAGCTTATCCAGCGGGTAGATTACGTTGCGTAAAGGTTTACATTCCTCAAAGACCCGCGCTTGCACAGATTCTATACAGTAACATGGTAATGTAAAGAAGTGTACGTACAAGCTAAAAGTCCCTATTGTTTACCTTTTCAATGGCCCAAGACCATCCGCAAGGCAAAACATTTGTGTCATGACAACCAATTTGAAAGCAAACGATTCATTTGCCCTCTGAAAAGCATTATATATTCGCATGCACATACACTATTCCAGGCTTTGCTAGCTTTCTTCACAGGTACGCTGGATGAGAGTGGCTGCGCAACCGAACGGCGCGATCAGACATTCGAGGGGGCAACGCGCAAGCTGTTAGTACTGTAAGACTGTACTGTAAGATTAGTACTGTAACCTGACGTCAAGTTAGTGTCGATCTCCGTAGCTGCGTCATGAGAAACCTGACTTTAATATCAAAATAAAATATCTTATCAGGATTTTTTGAGCATCATACTTGCTCAAAGTTGTCTCTGCATATAAGAGAATTGTATGGCAGAGTAAGCTCACCTCCGAAAAAAAGGTGTCAGTATCTTTTTAAAGTCTCTGATGTGAATGTGCGCATTTGAAAAGTGCGCGACGCCATCAGCCTGAACCAAAGAGAACGACGAAGATGACGCTCTGTTACGGCCATGTGGGGGTGAAGATTTGAAGCCAATAAGGTGCCTCCACGGAGATTTAGAATAGCCACGGGAGAAGAACAGCGAAGCCAGGCAGACGTAGCTGAGTCAGGACCAAGTGAAGAAGGTGGCCAGAGCGCAGGGGTGGCGGCCAGGAGAGCTCCTGTATTAAGGTCGCTGCGGGCTCCCACCTGGACACAGAGCTTCTTCTTGTCAGCTGGTGCGAACCAGGCTTGTTCTGGTCTTCTGGCGTTGGCCAAGAAACGTCTCCGGCTTCGTGTGCGAGCTGCGGCTGCCGAAGCAGAAAGGTCACCGACTTCAACTAGCGTGACGCTTCCTTCCCTGCCAGTCAACAATGTGAGCGCCTCAACCGCATCACTGCTGTCATCGTGTGCGTGAGTGCGTCCACGCCTTGGTACCAGAGCCTGTGCTGCAAGTGCCGCGTCTTGCTAGGTTGGGATAAGGGTTATTTTCCACGGAACATTTATTTCCGTGCACTGTTCACGTCTATAGCCATTTGTTCTTCCTGCTAACCTCTTTCTAGTTATTCATGCTGTGTTCTTTGTCTGTTAGTTGTCTTTTAGGGGTTTCTGAAATATATTGAGTGTCAGGGATTTGGTGGAAGCAAATAGTCTCGTCGGCCGATTTCTCGAGAATGGTTATCTCATCAGTGGTTTGCTTTACACGAACCTACACGAGAACTCGCACATTAAATAGCCTCGTGACAAAGTCAAAATTCACAGTTGCTGCTCTATGCCACACCTCCCCTCCCCTTGCCTTTGTTCATGCTCCTTGAAGACGGGTGGTGCGTTCCTTCCTCTTCAAGTAGCAATCGATGGCGGGCCTGGCACACAGGGTAATGTTCTCACGTGCACCCTCCGTGCAGTATAGGTCGGCTCTTTTTTTCTGTGCTTCAGGCGTGTTCGTGGCCCCTGCTTGTGCACTTTTACCTGTGTGTAAAACACGTGATGTGCGGGAGAATGTTATCGATTCAGATATTACACAAAACATGACAGCGACGGCAAAAACCAGCTGTGAATGTCTATATCATTGTTATTGCAATGAAAACAAAATCGCTTTTGCCTTTGAGTCTTTTTGCGCATGTGCATAAGGTACCCTGTGAGGTTTTTTTTCTTCGTACACACATTTGCACTGCTTTCTAGGCGACACTAAGAGGTGTTTAGTGTACAGACAGAATGCCCTAGCCATATAAAACTTCGCTGCAAGAGGAAAACGAAGTTTTGTAAATCATGAGTGGCCTCAGAGAGAGAGGTGTGTCGGAGGAGGCTTGCTTTATGAAGCTATCTAAGTGACGTCATGTTACGCCCAGTAGTATAATCGATCGTGAAGAGAGCCTCTTTCTTCTAAGAGTCGTCTGAGGAGAATGCAGTTGGGACAGTATGATTCTCTAGCATTGTATGCCTCAGTATTTGTCTATGTTGTCTGCAGATAACCACATAGGGGTACTTAAAATATTATTTATAAAGTACAGTTTTATTGAACCAGTATTCTTTTTATTTGCTACGAACATAATCGTTGAACAAGTTGTTCCGGAATGCTCAATGGCGTGACATCATTATTTTTGCATCACCGAGTAAAATAGAGAGTTCTAAGATGATTGGCTCTAAGATAAACAATGAATTTATATAATTCTAGCTCTTCACAAGAGCCCCCAAAGAAATATTCATGTCCTTGCACGTAAACGCAATTCGCTTTTCCAGTTTACTCCTTGTTGTGAAGTTAGCTGCTTCAGAGTGCTCTCAGATGCAAAATTACCTGCTCCAAAGGGCTCTAAAATGGAAAATTTTGCTGCTCTAAAGTGCTCCAAAATGAAAATTTTTCTGCCCCAAAAATTGCTCCAAAGCAGAAGACCTCGGAATTATCACTGCGTTCTTTCTCTCATGCTTCGTCCGCATGTACATATCACAAACAATCACCAAGATTTCAATGTTGCGACCTCCAAGTAACACACACACTAGTAGCAATGCTGATACCATTACCTTTATAAGCGGTAAACTGTACACAGAGGGGCACATGCCAACTTCACTTTTTTATGCATGAATGAACGTAAGGATAACCATCTAGTGTGGTGACCTTGAGGCGATATTCTTCGTGCGTCTGATTTGTGGGGGAACACCATGTTGCTACTTCGCGTTGCCGAAACAAGACAACGCGACAAACCACTGTAAAGCACTCGGAGCTGCTGTTCGCTTCGGTGCACCTAAATGCTGCACATTGACAACCATCTGCATTGAAGAAGAATGGCGATTTGGGCTAGTTGGTGTGAATTCATGATAATAAGGGCTGCAGCGCGAGCACGAATGTGCTAGAGGAAACAGACCAAAGTCGAGGCACGGAAGGCAAAGAGGACAACACGAGCGCTTTATCATGAATTCAAACCAACTAGCCCAAATCGCCATTCTTCTTCAATGCATTTCTAGTACACAGGGCAGTCCTACTTTTTGGACCCTTATTCTCAAGACCCAGCCACTTTGGTTTCGTGGATTGCAGTATGTTTATGTCGAGCACGTGCAGCGTCGTGGAATATTCGGCAAGAAAAAAACAGCGCTCGTGTTGTCCTCTTTGCCTTCCGTGCCTCGACTTTCGTCTGTTTCCTCTAGCACATTTGTGCTCGCGCTGCAGCCCTTATTATGATGGATCTGCATTGAATTATGATCGGCGAGAATGATACTGAGACCATGTGGATAAAAATAGGAAATAGCTTCTTCTGCACGAAAGAACGCCACAGGAAAACCGAATTATGGCCTCCCAGTCTTCATGCAGTGGCACGTCTCTGCTCTTTGCAAACGGCGCCATGTTGAATTTTTCAATGTTATGCGGAACTGTTAAGTCATAGTAATGAGCAGATGCAGTTGGACGTGCATAATATAAATGGACAGCAGTACACTTTCATTTTTAGTTTGTCGCCAACTATAGTAGCGGCAGAGCTGTGCCTCTCTTTGTCTCTGCACTAGTGTGCTAGCTGTTCGCACACATGCACTTAGCCTCTTCGAACTTAGGGATTTGTTTTGCGCCACCCAGGAGAAAGTCGTGCCAATTTTTTTGCGGCAACTCAAGTGGCATGCACTATTCACAGCAACTTTCTTGAGCTCACGCAGTAGTACCTGATACGAAACTTGCCACCGAGATGCGACCATGTCAGCGAAGCTTTTTGAACTATTGAATCACTCGCATTGTTACCGATGATAGGGCTGGCCAAATATACATTAAAAATATTGCCACAAGTGTTATTTTGCTGGGTTTGGTTTAAACACAAACACTGTGAGAAATACACCAAACAAATCGTGTTTCAGTGTTCAACAAGCTTCTCGTTTATAGTAGATTACTTTGTTAAGGTTGCACATAGGACATGAACACTCTAGATTATTCCAGAGCTTATGCGACCACCAGTGGTAAGGCTGGAATGTCCTTTACGTGATGTATAAAAGAGGGCACGTCTCAACGATGTTCAGATGATCGACAGCCGACGCTCTGTTCGCCACTATCAGTGCCAGTGTGTATGATCTATGATCTGACTTTTCGTTCACCTCCACAAGCTCGACCAAATATAGTAGACTCTCATAAAAAGGAAATCTCTTAAACAGAACTGCTGCTCAAATGGAACAGCCTTGTTCATCTCTCAGTAAATCGAACTGTTGCTAAACGGAACATATTTTTCTGGTCCCTTCACGTTATGTTTAATGAGTCTAATGCAAGCAGTTTCATCTTGGACCTATAGTCTACTCCCTTTGTCCACGTCACAACCCCGTGACATCTGGTGGAGGTGCTGCTTTATAGTCTGCTCCCTTTGTCCACGTCACAATCTCGTGACATCTGGTGGAGGTGCTGCTTCTTCAGGATGTCCCCGTTAATCCGTGAACCCAGTTAAAGTGCCAAAGAAGACACCGACGCAAACCCCAAGCAGCAGAGCAAGGTCTACCGTCAGATTTTGGGGCTTTACCTGAAAATTGGGTGGCGTCCGTGCTTTTCAAAGACAAAAGTGCATTTCGTTCTTTCCCGTAAAACGATTGCGAGTTTGTGCCTGTGGTGTACATTTCTATGTATTTGTATGTGTTGCAGAGCCAGTCATGAGTCAGTAGTACTAATTCCCCCAATTGTAGGTACTGCTGTCATGGCCAGCAGTAGCGTGAAGTGCGTTTTGGGCAAGAGGGTGGGCAACGGGTGCCCAAAAATGCTATTGTAGTGCAGCAGTGAGTTCGTAGTATTAAGATGGATGCAAGAAATTGTCACGCCGAAATTGGGAGAAAGGTGTATTGGAGGGGAGGGACTGGCTGTAATGTGCAGTGTACAAAAAGATAAAAAACAATGTCCATACATGAAAGGTAAAACAACAGCCCACTCAGAGACGAACACGGATGATTGGTATACTGTAAAAGGTACAAACGCTTCAAACTAGATGAGACTAATGAAGAAACACACAGGACGAGCATCGACTAACGGTGATTGCTTTATCCCTTCAATGCAATGTAAAGGAAAAAAGTCGCAGCTTTGCCGCAAAGGCGAAGCAATGAACACGATAGCAACAAATTGGAAGGTCACGTGTAAAATGAGCAGATCGAAACGTGCCTTGCATTTCTCACGCAGAAATGACGCACGAAACGTACTCACAGGTACGGATGCACGCTTATTCTGAACGTCATCAGAATAAGCTTCTTTCTCAGTTATGTCGCTCTGTATGAAAAGCATGCTCTTTTCCCAATCATTGCAGTGATCTTTGTGCTCCTGATAACTACAGCATAATTGTGCCAGGTAAAGCCTGAGGCCAGCCAAGACGTATAATCCTCCCCCCCTGCCCATCGCGAGATAAGGGAGCGCAAGCATAGAGTTAAGGATGCGCGAGGGATCGTCGCGCCCCTTTTCTAAGCATTGAGAAGTACGCGTGGGAGATTAGAGCGGGCTCCGCCGCTTGATGTGACGACGCGCGCTCATTGCGCCATCTTGCTGGTAATGCTGAAAACACCATTCCCCGCAAGATGCCCGTCAGCAGTGGTGTGTGGTAGATACAAGTAACTTGCCGTTTGAACGGTGAAGGACGTGTGCCTCCGTGGCTTAGTGGTTAACGCCTTGGTTTCAGAACGCTGAGGTCCCACGTTCGATTCAGCGCGCCGGAGTCTTTTTCTGGGTTTTATTCTTTCTTGCATTTTCATATATATAGATACGTATACATATATGGTGAGTGACAGTGACGCCGACACTGGCGGCAAAATCCAGCCGAGAGTGCCCATATAATTGCTATTGCAATAAAAGTGTGGGTCAACAAGGCACGTGCATTTTCAAACCAATCGTCACGGCACAATTTGTGGAAACTGTTAGTCTGCAAGATCACAATTTCGAGAGTGCACCTAGGCACATGATAGATGGTTGATCTCTTCTTTGCTTAGTGGTGTCGCCCCTTAGTTCAATTGCGAAAGCCTCGGCTATCAGGCGACTGTGCACACTTGGGTATTTTCCTACGACTGTCGGCATGCACCCGCACATGCTGCAATGGAGTTCCATGTTGCTGCCTTGCTTTAGATGATGATTGTTAAATTTTACACCAAGTCGCTGATTAAGACAATGGCCAGTTTGTCCAATGAATGTCTTTTTGCAGGAGTGCGGGGCTTCATAGACGATGTTGGTTGAGCATTCTACAAATGGTCTTTTGTGTTTCGTTGTATACCAAGTCTTTTTGGGCCCTTCCTGCTTGACGAGTCTACATATCTAGCTTATTGGGGGTGCTAAAAAGTACTTCTATGTCTGATTTTGGGCAATATTATCGATACTTTTCTTGATCACATTCTTCCTGGAACGGCTTTCAGAGTGTTTGTTCGTTTCTTGCGTGCCAGGCCAAACAGTAAATCCTCGATGGTAACCCGTGGTACGCAGGCTAGTCACCTGCTCGACTGCACCTTGTGATGGCATGACTGGCTGAGGGCATTTGTCAGAGTGGTGATGGCAACAGCCCGCTTGGCGAGTTTTGTGTGGCTTGACGTGACAGGGAGGAGTTCCTTTACAGAATTGGATAAATAGCTTCAACGAACGTGGTTGTCAAAGAAGGATATGTTAATGTTCAAAAATTTTGGTTACCAGTGGTCAGTGAACATGGTCGTCATGGTGAAATCGGAGACCCTGATTTGCAGGGTGAGCTTCGCTTTGCTTGAAGATGATCAAAAAGTCGTCGAGTACCTGAAGACTTTTCAGACGCATGAGCTTACATGTCTTTTTTAGGGCGAAAACACACAAAGAAGGCTACCCTCTGAGGGTTATCTCCGAAAAAGCCACTTGGCAACTCTCCCTTGGCGTTTTCCTGAATAGGATGCTTCACAACCTCAGCATCAACGATCCCTGCTTACTCCGAAAGCCTAACGACGTGTTCTTTATTTCTACAAGACCAAGTCGAGAACGACCTTTATGGTTTCTCAATCAACCTGAAAGACCCATACTGCTCTTTCCCCCATCAAAAGCTATGCTGTGCTGTGAGGGAAGCCATCAATGCTACGGGAAGCATCGCCTTCCAGAACGCCGCTGGTGTCAGCGTCGACAATTTCATTGACCTACTGATGCTCTACTTTCTGTCAACTTTAATCACCTTCGGCTATGAAGTTTTGCTGCAGAAGAAAGGTATCTGTATAGGGTTGCGCTTCTCATGGCCTTTATCATTGTTCATCATTTTTACTTTCTTTCGTTTGGGACTGTGCAACTATATGTTGCACAGTGTTAATAAACTGTTGTAAGTTGGTGCTGTTGTTTGTGTCCTCTTTTTTTGTGCTCAGTCTTGCATGTTGTTTTTGTGTCCACCATTTGTGACATGTCTCCCAGTTTTGTTTTATGCTGAAATTGCAAGGCTGGTATATGGGAGATGACCAGAAAGCGAATGCGATAATAATGTGGCATTCATCAGTACTAGATCCATGAGGTAGAGAGTAGATGTTATGGCTGCCCGAAGGATATTAAACTAATGAATGACACGAGCAAAGAGCGACAGTTAAAAATGCACATCTTTTTTCTGTGTTTGCGCTTGTCGACGCATAACCTGTAGGGTAGCACGGCAAAGGTCAGTAGTTCAGTCAGTGGTCTGTGGCAGAAAAATACCACAAAGAGCCAAGAATGTACAGACTGATTTATCCTTTTTGTCCAAATATTTTCGAAAATGACAATGTTTTAATGTATTAAAAAACTCTTGACCACATCGAGCCACTATAACAAGAACACTTGATAAATCGAACAGTGCAATATGCCCCAAGAAGCTAATTCAGGTACTTACATGTGTGTGAGATTTGGAAGGTGCCGTGCAGTGCAATTAGTCATCGCGTTCTTTCTTCCGCAATGCACTCTATTGGCCACGTTAAAGAACCCCAGGTGGTCGAAATTTCCGGAGCCCTCCACTACGGCGTCTCTCATAATCATATAGTGGTTTTGGGACGTTAAACCCCACATATCAATCAATCAATCAATGCACTCTATTGGCGCAATGGCTTTCCAAAACTGCTGATAATCAACCCACTTGAATGTAGAAAAGAATTCTGACACAGCTGCGTAGAGTATCTCAAGGACTATGCTGAATGTGATATTCAAAAACAGTACTGGGGCCAAGGCAGTCATCCGTGGCCCGACGAGGACGAACAGCTGCCTATGAAAATGTTTACATCGTTACGGTATTTTCTTACCTACTACCCGCTCCTGCACATAAATTTCATTCCCAACTAAGAACTGCAAAAATTAAAGCCTGCTAAAAAAAATTGGGCATTAAAGCTATGAACCACCTTCCATGCATTATCGTTGAGCAATGCCGTGGAGCTAATTTGTGCATCGACCAGTGGTGTGGTAGATTCTTTAAAGGTAGTATATTGAATTATACGATGTATTGAACTGATATTTGTTTTTTACAGAGTTATGTGGGTTCTATCGTGAAGTATAAGAAGCAGAGTATTGCAGAGAGGTAACCAATGACTTCCATCCGGTAGCTTTGAGTGAGAGGAAGCATGTGGGAAGACACAAATCAGGGAGTGGAGTCTGGTGAAGTGTAATGAGTGTATTGCGCCAGAGGTCATTCTTCTATTGTCTATGTTAATATGTAATGCCGTTTTTGAAATCTGGACATTTAATTGGCGTAAAAACTTACAGGCAGTCTTGTCATCAAGCTTACATTGTTTTCAACCTGTGCAGGACCTTGGTAGGCTGGGCCGGGATCTGCGCAGAGTGGTCATTATAGACAACTCACCGGCCTCGTACATCTTCCATCCTGACAATGCAGTGAGTATTTGCATGTATCATTGCTCATGGTAGCGACGGTTGTTCCATCTGGGAGACACCACCTATGAGTTGGCAGCCCTGTCTCTTGGTCCTTTGAGGTTGTGTGGAAACATCTCACTAGGAGCTGAGAATGCCACTTTTTTGGTGGAGCACTATATGAAGCTTTCAGCTTGCACCGTCTCTTCTACATGGCTGAGCATGTAGGCAATCCCTTTTGGCACACCCACGCACCTAGTGCTGGATTTTTTTTCAAGTTCCAGAGACCCATTGAAGCAGTGTTAGCAGTGGGGACAGTCAGCATTATCAATCTGCTTGTCTATGTGCATCACAAGTGAACTACATAAGATATTACTTGATGTATTCAAACACAAGTTGAACAAGTCCATTAATTGGAACCCAGGAACATTCCTCAGTGAATGTATTGTCATGACATGGTGTGCTTGTGTAATACATAGTGCTTCGTCTTTTAGATGAATCTGTCTTATTTTTTCTTTCAAGGTAAGTTAGGAAGGGTAGACCAGTTGATATTTGGCAGCATATAAGTGCGAAAGTAGACAGGAGAAACACAAATTGTTAGTTGTGTTACTGCCACTCCTCTATCAAACAATTCCCAATCAGTACTCCTACCAAAGGACAAGAGCTCATGTGAATGCAAAAGCTCAATTAGCACATGATCTCTTCACATGCCTGTACAATGAAATTTTAGCAGGTGATCGCTTGTTTAGGCCGAGTGCTTATGCCGCCCAATATAAATACAAGTGCATGGGTGACCAAACACTAAGCATTAATGTCCTGCCAGGGAGAGGAAAGGTTGAAGCTGGAATTGGCCACAAGACAAGCTGCCAGTTGAATCTCATTCATCATTCCTCCAGTAACCTAAGCTTCCCAGTAACATAAGCTTCACCTGGGTAGGGTGACAAGACCAGTGACTCTTCAAATAGCTCGTAAGGAAGCGGTGACAGGCCTTGCACGCAGAGCGATGTTATCGTTTGTGCCCTTCACGCGACGGTGACCGCCGGGTCGTTTCTTCTCTGCTTCAGCCGTATTCGTCCCTATTCTTAGGGCGCATTTACTCGCACGTAAAACAGACGATGCGTAAGTGATGTTATCGGTTCGGACTCTGTACAGATCAGCGGCGAACTGCAGAATTCCGCTGACAGTGTTCGTATAATTGTGATCGCAATACCCCCCACGGTCGACATATTGATAATGTATATTCCCCTGCCGGGGGGTGGGCGAGACATATTTTATGCCTCCCCCCCCCCCCTTATTGAGTAGATCTCCCGCATTTTGCTTCTACAAACTTGGCAATTATGCTCTTGTGTAAATGAGATGAGTGCCATTAGAAGTCAAAGTATACCAAAATGCTTCACGCTGCCCTTCTGTTCAAGATTTTCCGTGATAAGATGGAGCAACCAGGGTTAAAACAGGTAGATTTCCATGTGACGTTGCATTGTATTTTCTGTGGGCAAAGGCTGTGGAAGTTCGTTTGAAAGGCCTTTAAACCATCTCCAATATATTTAAGAAACAATCCCTTCTCTCCAGGCATTTCAGCCTCCCCAGTGACGTGTATGCCGTCAAACATGTTGCATCTGTGATGCAGTCTGCAAGTCATGCCAGTCTGCAAGTCATGCTGCGATTGGTCGAACCTGTGACTTTCGGCTACTATGCAAGCAACTGCGCGCACTGTCTGCTGTTCTTTGCGCTTGCAAATTGCTAGCGTACAAACGCAGTCGCGCCTAGCGGTCTGATAAGCTGCATGAACTAAGCCCAAGTGTTTTTCAATCGCTGACATGCATGAGTGTGGGGTACAGAGTGTCTCCCATCATGTTGCCAATTTTTGAAGGCATGTGTGCAACGTAGGATTCATTCGTAAAAGCACAGGCCAGCATGGCAATAGCAGCAGTTATCCAAAAATCACAGAGTCAAAGGAGTCATTCAAATCCGAACGTAGTACACGCTTCTTCAAAGAGCACATCAGCGGTGATGGTAAGTCACGTGTGAGTGGGAGGGGCACTTGGCAAGGAGGGCAAAGCAGCTTTGGATGGGCAGACCAGCTGATGAGCTGTGGGTATCTAAAGAAAAAGCAGAATGAGCGGTCTCTGCCTTTCGATCATCAGATGTGTATAACTCCTCTATCAGGGCACCGTCTCGAAAATTTGTCATGGCGATGGATTTGTTATGGACAGCAACAACACCAAACCTAAATTTTGAACTCTGGGAAGTTTAGGGGCCCTTTGAAGCTTCAAAGCCTCTAACTCATCATTTAATCCTCAGTCTTCTTGCACTGTTTAGTTCTCCTCATGGTAGGTTTCTGCAGAAACTTCACTTGGTCTTCAAGAACTTCTTCAACGCGGCAACAAGGCAATGGTTTGAAGCAACTGCTTGGCACCTTTGTTTAGCCTTAAGTTGAAGTTCCAGCTGCCTGATCTCTATGTGTTACTAGAGAAAAAAAAGATGTCAGGTGCATAAACATATGTCGGCAACTGCAGTAACACAACAGCATTGACTACTTTACTTCTGCTTATGTACCGGACGTTCTATGGATAATTGATTCTAGAATTGCAAAATTTCATAATACAACAGAAAACGTAACAAACATTTTCGTGCACTGCACTGAAGAAGTTAACTTCAGCCTCCATGCTGTTTGTGGACTCGGCAAAAATAGGGCACACGTAACAGCATCATGTACATGCCTTCTATCTGTAACTCGCTTGTCATTGCCGTCTTGTTCTTGATGCAGCCTCTGTAGTAGAAAAAACTGAGTGCAAAACTGCAAAGCAAAATGACCACCACACACAGCTATGAAATGTTACCGAGAAAACAATACTACCTTTCCTGTGAAGTTGCTCATGCAACTGGTGCACCTTTAATTTATAACTCACCTGTTATTACTGTCTTGTCACTGAATTTCTGGAGCAGGCTGTATGGTAGACAAAGTTGTGTAGGAAGCAAGATCGCAGTCATTCTACACTGTTATCAGATCCAGTGTTGAAATACATGAAAGTGCCTTCTTTATTCACTTACCTGTGCTAGAGATATGTTTCTACTGCTATCTACAGATGATTAGCCATAAACAATCAGAATACCGTCATATTCAAATCAATATAGGCCTGGCAGGATTATAATGGGTTGGCCTTTAAACCATCCACTCATTGCACAATTCACATAGTGTGATGCTTGGTGCAATTCTCCGCTTGTGCTAAGCAATGTAACGTGTTTTGCATTGCATCCACCCTGATTTCAACGCCTACAAGTAACGAAGCTGACTCCAAGTTTTTCCGAAGCGAGTTCTTCAATGGGCCAGTAGTAAACAGGCTCCTTTTTTTTTTAAACACTTGCAAACAAGTCAGACCTCAGTGATCACATTTTCCAAATATTGCAGCGCACCGTGCAGACCCTCTATTTCGAAAAACAATTTGCCGTAATCGTCACACCTGTTGACTTTTTCTGATATTTTGTAAGTCAGGTCTTTTGTTCAAGGGCATTAATACTCACAGTTTAACCCATCTACTCCTGCTTATGGCTTGAAAATTCAGGTATGTACAAGGATTATGTAAAATAAAAGTACTGTTACAACAGACTTGTACATAAACACTCAAGTGCTGTAAAATTTTTTTGGGCCTGCCGAGGTTTCGAAAATTATTGCGGAAGTCGCAAAAAAGAACTGCATTTTTCAAAAAATTATATCTCCTAAATGGCACAACCATCGAAAACTGTGCTTAGTGACGTTCTCACACTCGTTCTGTGTTCGCGGGACGTGATGTAGTAAAGGAAACTGCAGATGGAAGTGCAGGTATTAATTAGGTTACGGTAGCGCGCCGAACTCGTCCTGAACATCACATAAACGCGTCTCGGGCCCTCTGTAATAGCGTCTCCTTGAACCCACTGCTTATCAGCACTCAGACCTTTGGACGAAAACCATAGAGGCCAAAAGCGGCAGCGCTATGCGGCTTCACGCGGGCCGTAAGATGGGAACACATCACTCACTGCTTTCAAGGGAGCCCACATACTAATCATCTAGTACAGTACCTTTTCTAGTGCATTGCACGTCTACGTGTCTTTGCGACTGCAATTGGGGATTTCTTATCCGTCTTTATCACCTCACGTGCACATCATACAAATAAAGAACCAATTTAGACAAGGGAAACTGTAGCCTTGACAACAGTGCGCAAGATAAGCAGTGGTAGCGCATGGAACTGCTGAAGGCACACAAGGGATGACGCATAAACTGGAAGCGGATAACAAAATTTGTTTTTTTTTTGTTTGTTTAGGTAGAAAAAATAAAACAAATGGCCATCCTTTTAATTTCTAACCGAGTGCGTATGCGCACACGCGGTTGCCTCAGCTCGTTCTTTATTCTATGGCTATCCTTTGTTAAACAGAAGTGTATTACAGAGACCGGAGCTCCTGTAGGGCTATGAGTGCCTTGTTATCTTTCGCCCGCTTGTTTTAAGCGCGTTCATACGCCTAGCAGCACGCCACAGCGTCCTTCAGAACACAGTACACAGGTGTAGAAAGTGTGGGAAACCCCCGAAAAGCACCACATCACTCTTGCTCGTTTTCACCCAAGCAGTGATAAGAATCAGCGGTGAGAGTCTGTGCTCATGCATCTGTATGCGGACAAGCTTTATAAGCGGACACAACGAGCGGCCAAGGGGAGTTGCCGGTCAACTGCCGTGCTGTGCACGTATGTGCAGGGAATGTGGTTCGAAGGGGCCAGGGTTAACGGCGCCGGCGAGGAAGTGTTCGCAGAAGTTTGAGTGTATGTAGTTACATTGTACTAACTATTTTAAAGCTTCAGCAACAAATTGTTTGAGTTACCCCGAAGTGGACGAATGGCCTGGTTCATTAGTGTGCATGATGAGCCCCACAAAAGGTTACATGGAACTGAAAAGGATTCGTTGGCAGCTGGCACCAGTAAAAAGAATTCACGATGGAGTACGGTGAACAATATTATTTATTGGCAGCAAACCAGCATTTATTTTTCAATGCAAAAAAAATCTATTGTGTTAGAACCATTATCGAGAGTTCGCAAATGGCACGCCTTCGTCTTCAGAGGCAAAACAAACAGAAAAGTGTCTCGCTTCGTAAAAATCGCAGTCCTAAAAATCAGCATAAGGTGCTTCAGTGAAAGCTTCAAATTTCAGCTCTTGCTTTCGCTGAGCACAGCCTAACACCCCCACTTTTTATTGCGTTACGACATAGTGTGGTCAAGCTGACGACAGAAGGAGGTGGGATTTTTCGCAAAGAAATCGCAGTGAAGCGAAAGTCGAGAGAAGTGCAAGCATTTGAACACCTGCAGGATGAGTGTAAATTCATAGTTAACCACAAAAGTTTGCGGATCACGCGAGCGCGTGCCAAACTACCCTCGACCGCAGGTCTGGGCCGGAAACAGGTCGTCTTCTTATTCTCTGGCCTTTCAGTTTTCTACTGTCGCTTAGCGCATTTTGCATTTTTCAAGCGAAGCGCTTATTTGCAGGAGGATGGAAAGTATCACGGCATGCCCCAAACGGCATTTCGTTGGCTAGGTGTCAGTCTCTAATAAAGATTGCGACTGATAACAGTTATGCTCATAGGCTGCCTTCTATGAAGAAAGAAGCTCGTAGACTCAGATGCCAAAATTGTGTCGCATTGAAAAGCTAAACGTGCAAATTATTTGTACCCAGTCAGAAAAGAGAGAGGCCATCAATTAGGGGAGGGATGCTTTCAGGGCACTGCAGTGCTGTCGACCGCCGCTGACGTAGCAAAAGTGTCGTGAGGAGGTTCTCGGCCATGCGCTCGTGTCGTCCATAAACTTTTGTGGTCAACTGTACATAGTTCATAAATGCACAACACTGACAGTGGTTATGTCAGGGGGTTGTTGAACATGATGACACGATCACTGATACAAAACAAACAGGTTTAATGATGATTCATACGGATTATATCTCTGCTTCCTTTATGAGCCTGTCCTCCCGCTCCAAACGCCAGATGTCACGTCACGTGATCTCTCTCCTCCTGCCTCGCGAGCCAAGAGCAGTTGATCCTTCTCTGATCCTGATAGCCATTGCCAGTCTCTTTGCTCACGCTGTTCTCTGAATTGTCGGTAGGTGTCGCTAATCTCTCGGCTAACAAGGCCGGGTCTTTTAATCTGTTTCGTCCTTGCAATAGTCGGAAATGTCAGTAACATAGTCTTCTAACCATCGGGGTGATTTCTTGCGACATGGCTGGTAGTCGGGTTTTCAATGTGGCATTTGCTCGTCCTTGTTGAGCGGGAGTTTGTGGCGTGTATCACTTCGTAGCGGAAACTGTTTGTCAGGCTCGTAGTAGTGTGTGGCTGTTTTGTCCCATTTCTTCGACTGTGTGAACTTGACACTGGTTTGACTGCCTTGCACAAGGAAAGGCTTTAGTTGTATGGCTGTTGCAAGCCTAGTCTCTGCAGTGGCCTTTTTGAAGATTGTGTATGTCTCGTTCTCCACTTATATTATCGAGTAGGTTCCATCATGCATTGGCCCTAGTTTTGTTGGCCGTGAGCCTCTGTGGTACCACACTTTGTCACCCACGCTGAAAGCTGGCGATCTGTGTTTGCTGTCGTTTTTGCACTTAAGCTCGTGTAGGTAGTCTGTTAGCATGTTTCGTGCTTATTCACGTCTTGCTGCTGTTTGGTCTCCCTTGGTGCCAATATCTTGTTGTCGATGGTGGTTCGAAGGGAAACGTAGTTGTACAGCAGTTGTACAGCAGCAGGAATAAATTTAGTTGCGAGTCAGTGCTGTAGTTTGTCGTTTCTTTCCCTGTTTATGTCGCGCTAATATTTGTTTAAGATAGCAGTTGAAACAGTGACGTTTGTAGACCAATGCGCGGCTGGCTGATATCCTGAAATGTTGTTTCTCGAAGATATTCCATGTTGCCGTTGAGGTTCTTTTGGAGTACCGACAGTCTTTTTACATTTGCACATTCAACAAGACCGTTCATTTCAGGCGCGTGAGGCAGTCAAACTGTGATAGATGCTCTTCTCCGTGAAGCGTACCTGCTAACTCTTCCGATCTTCCCGTAAAATGTACAAATTTCAACTGCGCTTATGATTTTACAGATGTTGCCTGAAATTTTACGAAAAATATTTCATTTCCGATAAAAACATACAATTAGTAAAAAAGCATGGCCTCCACCATTGTCTTCGGCGTATTGCCGTATGTAGTCATGGAGGCCACAAAAATGGGGTTGTGCTATATTCCGCCTCAAGGAGAGAAGAATATGTATTGGTGTTTTCATCATCACATATCTGCCAAGTCTCCTGCATTGTCCGGGAGACTCCCGGATTTCGATCCTTTCTTCCGTTTGTACAGTTGCCATGAAAATCTCCCGGAAATCGAAATTTGTATGCGAGATCTGGCCGCATTGACAAAAATGCAGGTTAGTCTGTTCCAGGCATTTTGCGAGCTCATCGCATTTTATTATAAACGAATTTGAGAGGAATTCATCTAAGCGTACAGTAGAGTCTCAGTGATGTGAAACCGCGGCAGATACGAATACGTGAAATTCCCTAGCCAAATTCGTGTTTCCATTGGGCCGAAATTTGAATGTTCCAAACACTTTTTCTAATCGCGGCGTGTGATATGAACCTTAGTACCGAAACCAACGAACGAAGGCCGATTGAGAGCAGCGTGCTAGAAGCTTCGGAAGTACGCGTGCAACTAGCGCATGCACTGTCTTCTACAGTGCGTGTTGTTGTCATTGCCACAATTGCTGACTCGATTATGTATGGCGATGATGTTACTGACAGAACTTTGAAAGTGTGCGCTCGTCCAACGCTCGACCAGTCAAAGCAATGCTGCTTTCCCCAAACTCTGTGGACAGAACCACAGCAGCTGCAATCATAAATAGCATAAAACGTCTTAGTTTTGAAGGCACGTGGATTGAAACCAAATCTAGCGCTTGCTGCAACCGCCGCGCACAACATCGTGGTCTTGGTGATGCGATAGCGATCTATCTATGAGCACATTGTGGCAGAAACAGAAAACTGCTGATAAAATATATTGCTATCCGTAGTAGAGGGTGACATGCTTATGTAGAGGCACAGGACAAAAAAGAAGTGCACATGCTATTCGTCTCTCCAGGGAATGCCCAAGCGACACGTACAGCAGCAGGACTCTTGCAGCAGGACTCTTGCAGCAGGACTCTCGCAGCAGGACTCGCAGCAAGAGTCCTGCTGCTGTACATTTACTTCCAGTAAACATCACATGGATCTTTAAAGGAATGTGACAATTAGTGGAGGTGCGGGGTAGTCCTCACGGATTCTGCAACACCTCCAGAGAGTCGCCCAACAAACCCGGTGCCAGTAAACACCTGTGCATCGGGCCAGCCGTTGGTTCAGCGGATTACTTCCGTATGCTGACGTTGTAGGGTTTGCACCACTTCAACCGATATGACAAGCACTTTCCTCCAGGCCACCGCAACCGATATGGAAGGCACTACTGTGAACTGCTACATACTGGCGAGCCCCCTTGTGACAAAGTCATTCCACGGCACCGAGAACGAAGATGTCGAAGCCTGGTTGGCCGAATTCGAGCGCATGGCTACCTTGAACGAGTGGAAAGACGTGGCCAAACTATGACGGGTGTACTTCTATTTGGAGGGCGAAGCACCTACCTGGTACCAGAATTGTGAGGGGCAATTCATGTTGAGGCGCGAATTCTGCCGCCGGCTGCTCGACACTTCAACCAGTGCTGATCACCACGAATGAGTTATCCAGGCCCGCATCCTGATGCCTAACAACACCGTGACGACGTACGTCGAAGATATGACGCGCCTGTTCAGATGGGTGGAGAAGAACTTGCGCTACCTGATGCGGGGCATCAAGGAGCAGCTTTTCACTGGTCTTGTACGTATTCCGCCATCTCGCTGGTAATCCTGAAAACACGATAGTGCCTCCCGGAGACGGTCGCCGACTTCTTATCCGAGGGGATCACAATGGAGAAGCTCCAGCGTCGATCCACCCACTATAAGCGGCAAATCAACAGCACTCCCGCTATTTATTTATTAATTCATTATTTGCAGATACATACTGTCAACCCCTATCCAGAGCGATTATAGGAGTCAAAAATGAAAACATAAGAACAATCATTCTAGAATCATTGCAAAATTAACATGTATAATGGGAACTTACTCAAAATGATCTGCCCTGTCACGGTGGTCTAGTGGCTAAGGTACTCTGCTGCTGACCCGCAGGTCGCGGGATCGAATCCTGGCTGCGGCGGCTGCATTTTCGATGGAGGCGAAAATGCTGCAGGCTCGTTTCATCAAATTTGGGTGCACATTAAAGAACCCCAGGTAGTCAATATTTCTGGAGTCTGGTTTTGGGACGTTAAACACCACATATCAATCAAAAGGATAAATACAAAGTAGAACTTTCAAAATGCAACCACATTAAAACGAGTGCACCAGATCATATTCAGACGAAATAAAGCTTAGCTACAGATAAGAATATGAGCGATGTGTTTAAAGAATAAATCTATGGATGAGCATGAAACAGCTTCTTTGGTCAATGAATTCTATTCGTTGACAACTTTTGGAAAAAACCTATTGTTATTACAATCAGTGAAAACAGCAGGAGCACGAATAAACAATGATGACAATGTCTAGAAGTTTCACCGCATAGAATATCAAAATAGTCAGCTTAGGTTATGTGGACATGGTGATTAATAATCAAGTAGGGATATTTAAGCCTTTTGTATTTAGTTCGAGCCTGAAACGTGAGTAAGTCTGCGAGTGCACATAGCTGGGATGGTGAATCCGTCTACCTATATTGAATATAAATTGTAGTGCTAAACGCTGAACTTTTTTTCAATTTTGGAGATGTTTAAAACAAAAAAAAAAGAGCCCAGACATTTTTAGCATATTCTATGTTTGCTCTAATAAGTGTTTTATAGCCTAACATTTTGTATCTTGTGTTGCAAATGGCAAATGGTGCCTAAGACACCAGAGAGACTTGTTGACCTTTGCACACAATCTGTGCTTATTCCAGCTAAGACCACTAGTAAATCTCAAGCCAAGGTACTTATATTGCTCGACTCTGCAAGTTAATGGTTATTAATAAAATACCTGAATTTATGGCACTGTTTTCTCTAGAGACAGTCATAACTATAGTTTTTACCGGGTTTAGCACCATTTGCCATTTGGCACACCACTTATTCATTTTCTGTAAATTTTTTTGCAGTTTTACCTGATCGTCCACAGTGTATATTTTATTGTAAATGATGCAATCATCTGCAAAGAGCCCGATAGAAACATCAATTTAATTCAGTAGATCATTTATAAATAGCAGGAAATGAAGTGGGCCCAGAACACTACCTTAAGGCACTCTCGACTTAATAGCTGGAACTGAAGACTTAGTGCCACCAGTTTCTAATGGTTGGATTTTGGAATGTAACATCAATTTTTCTCAGTAATTTACACTGAGACACTTTATCAAAAGCTTTCGCAAATCCATGAGAATTATATCTGCCTGCGCACAAGAGTTAATAGTTTTTGAAAGATCGTGGACTAATATCGTGGACTAATTCAATAAGTCTGGATGTTGTAGATAAACCTTGTCGAAAACCGTGTTGAAAGTTGAATAATAAAATATTTTCATTTATATAACTTGATAGATACTTCAAAACTATACGTTCAAGCAGCTTAGAACAAGTGCTAGTAATTGAAACAGGCCGATAGTTTGCTACATTATCTGTACGGCCGCTTTAGGAATCAGAATACCTTTAGCTTTTTTTCTTTCCTTGGGTAAAGAACCACAGTGTGAAAACCTAAAAATTAATGTGAAGTATTTTGAATTTCATTCAGCGTATCAGTACAGAAACTTCTTGGGACGCCATTGGGCTCAGTGCTTTTCTCTATGTTCAATTTTAGCAGAAGGTTAAAGACATCTACTGAGGTTTTCACAGCTGTCGACAATAGCACTGAGTGTCTGCGAGGACTCATTTGCTTCATAGTACGTGAGGTGTTGCTAAAGGCCGCCGCACCACCCGTCTTGACGGTGAGCTCCCTAGCAAGTATCGTAAAAGACGAGTTACACGAGGCGCTTCGGGACCCTGTGACTTTTGTCAACACTACTGAAATACCATCTTAATACCGGCGTGTGACCTACGCAGAAGCTCTAAAGCGTCTTGCTTCTTCTCCCGCTCTGTACATTCCTCCACCTCCTGTGGTTTCACTCCAATCGGTGCAGCCGCTATTATACTATTAAGATCGGCATCCGTCACCACCTTTTGTTTATGCCAGTCCTAGTGCACATTGTTCAGAGCAACCTGATCGTTACCTCAATGGTAGACACCCGTCCTCTCGGAAATTCGAGGTTCGGCGCACTCTGGATCGCCGACCCTCGTGTTTTAACTGCGGTGAAGCCGATCATTTGTACCGTCAATGCTCATACCGGCATCTTGGGCTGCGCGGCTTCTATGCATATTCGCCACCTCCCCAGTATGACGTGCGACCCCGGGATATGGAGGACTACTGGCTTAGCGAAGCATGCCATCTGCTGCCGGGCGCCAGTTGCGCTTACCTTTGCTGAGGCGATTTTCGCCTCCGCCCCAGCGATCTGCTGGCGCACGTTCCCGCAGTCCCCACTGGGAAAACTAACTCAAGCGGCCTTTGGAGGCAAGGTCGCTGACAGTCGACGTGCTGAAGATCTCCGATCGATGCAAGCAAAAATGTGTGCAGATACAACTGTACAATTTTCTCTTTCTTAATATAGCTGTGCTGATCGATAGTTACGCAGTTAGTGCTTTAGTAGATAATGGGGCTGACTATTCTATATGAAGCACAAAATCGGCCTTGCTTTTGAAAAAGCTAATCACGCCCTGGCATGGACCGCAGATTCGAACGGCTGGTGGCTACGTTGTCGCTCCACTCGGAACCTGCATAAGTAGAGTTGGGATTTGCAGATCGAGTTTTGTAGCTAGTCACTTTGTGCCACGTGATTGTTCTGGTCACTTCCTCCAGGAGTATGGGGCTGTTCTCTAAGAGCATCGCATCACTTTCTCAGCCCACCGAGCATGATGATCAATGGCGCCTTGACGTTCTTCAGGTTTTCGCTGACAGTGTAACGTTCCCTCCGCCGGCTAGTGCTATAGGTGATGTCACGTGCTGTGGATTTCAAAATGGTGAAGCGGTCTCAGAACATAACTTGGGCCACCTACTCACCCAAGGTGTTTGTGCAGCTTGGAGTATTATACAGCTTCATGATGGCTGATGTCAGTTGCTTGTTGCGAATTTCAGTAACGAATGTCAACACCTTTTTCGCGGTGCTTCATTAGCATTTGCAGATGAAATAGCAAACGTTCGGAACTGCTTCACATCTGAAGCAGTGGAGACCGCCGATACGGCACTGGGCAATATCGACATATCTTCTGACCTATCATCTGATAACCAGACAGCGTTGCGGAAGCTTTTGGTTGAATTACACTCATCTTTCGCCAGTTCTTCCAACCTTCTTCATACTTCCATCACTCGTCACCGGATCATCTCGTACAGCGATGCCCGCCCCATAGACCGGCAACTTTACCGCGTGTCAACAAAAAACGTTAAGCGATTCAAACGCAAGTGTGAGAAATGCTTGACGACGGCATCTTCGAGCCTTCCAACAGTACTTGGTTATCTCCAGTTGTCTTACTCAGAAAGAAAGATCGAACTCTACACTTTTGCATTGACTACTGGAAACTGAGCAATGTGACTAAAAAGGATGTGTACCCGCAGCCACGCATCGAAGACTCGTTAGATAGGCTACGCTGCGCCCACTATTTTTCCTTTTTGCATTTAAAAAGCGGGTACTGGCAGATCGAGGTAGATGAGACCACGAGAAAACCGCCTTTGTGATCCCCGAATGCCTCTATGAATTTCGAGTTCTTCCTTATGGCTTGTGTTCAGCACCGGCAACATTCCTGCGTATGATTCGCACTATACTCCCTGGGCTTAAATGGCAAACTTGTATACCTTGATGATTTTCTCGTCTTTCCTGAAACGTTCGTACATCTTCACCTCCTATGGAGTGTGCTAGAGGCTATTCGTGCGGAAGAGCTCAAGTTCCTCGGCCATGTGGTGAGCGCCAGAAGTGTCTGACCCAAACCTTACAAGCTTACTGCTGTGGCCGCTATTCTAGCTCTTACCTACAAAAAGGCTGTCTGACACTTCCAAGGCTTGTGTGCTTATTATAGGTTTTTTTAAAGGCTTCTCGAAAATAGCGGAACCCTTGACTTGCCTTACCAGAGATGACACGTCATTTGTCCTGGACAACGAACAACAGGCTGCTTTTGCCGAGCCATGACAGCGCATGCAGTCAGGACCCGTTTTTGCACATTTTGACAGCGATGCTGAGGCAGAAGTGCATACTGATGCCAGTAACATCGGCCTCGGCGCACTTCTCATTCAGCATCAACACGGAGAGGAGAGAGTTATAGCCTATGGGAACCGCTCACTGTCCCATGCCGAGGCGAATTACTCGACCACAGAAAAAGTGTCTCGTCGTATGGGCAATCACCAAGTTTCGCCCTTACCTCTATGTTTGTCCATTCAAAGTTGTGACGGACCATCATGCCCTCTGTTAATTGGTGAACATACGTGATCCCTCAGGACGACTGGCCCGGTGGAGTTAGCGCCTACAGGAATTCGACGTAACCATCATTTTTAAGTCTGGCCGGAAGCATGGAGACGCGGACACACTGTCACGTGCACCGGTTTCTCCCGTCAGTCAGGAAGCAGAAGACTATGACGGTTTTCTAGACGCCCTCAGCTCATCGGACTTGAGCAGACGGCAGCGAGACGACGAATTTCGAGTTGTGATCAATTATTTAAAAATTTGTACCTCAGTCATATCATGCCATCTATCCCATGTGTTGACATTTTGTCTTCGGGACAACGTCTTGCATAAGAAAAACACCCTGTCTACGGGCCGTGCCTACCTTCTCGTGGTTCCGAGGGACATGCGGGACGATGTCCTCTTAACTTGCCATGATGAACCATCTGGCCACCTAGACTACTCACAAACACTTGCCAGAGTAGCTGCGGCGCACTATTTGCCGGGCCTTTCGGCTAACATCAAGCAGTACGTAAAAGGCTGTCATAAATGTCATCGTCTCAATTCGGCATCAAGTAAGCCGGCTGTATTACTTCAACCAATTTACCCGCCTCACAAGCCATTTGACCCAGTCGGCATGGACCATCTCGGCCTTTTTCCTCTGTCTACCAATGGCGACAAATGGGTGATAGTCGCAACTGGCTAGTTATGCGCTATGCTGAGAAGAGGCGATACCCCGAGCCACGGCTGCTGAAGTAGCGAGGTTCTTTGTGCCACATCGTATTCGCAAGTTCCATAGACTGTCACCACCACCCCGCGGCCGCCAGCGTAATTTTTTCAAAGAGTATTGGAGTAGCGGCGGGGCAGCGGCAATCGTAGCACGTGCATATACGTTTTGGCTGGCGTTAGGCTTTCACTGGAACTTTCTGTTGTAGTTACCGGGCGCGCAAATGCCACTGCAGTCTTTGCACAGTCTCCATTAGGGAAAAGGGTGCACTTTTCAGACACAGCGAAGTAATAACTGAGACTGCTTATTCGCGTTCATCTGTACGTGTGAGTATGTTTCGTGCATCATTTGTGCGTGAGAAACACGGGGCACGTTTTGATCCGCTTGCAATTCGTCGCGTGACCTTCCCATTTGTTGCTATCACGTTCATTGATTCGCCTTTGCGGGGAAGCTGGGACTTTTTTCAAAAATGTGTCAGAAATATTGGCTGCAGGCCTTCACGCCACAACAAATGGTGTGTTTGGCATTCAGGACCTTTTCGCCTTCAACGAGCAATCGTATCCGAGTTTCTGGAGCGTCTAAGTGGCGCATAATATGTGACTGCAAAAAGGGTAGAGCCATTGCGAAGCAAAAAAAAAAAAAACGCTGCAGTGCAGGCCGTACATGTATGCGCTCAGCAACTCTGGCCCTAACTCCGTCCGATATTGAACCACCCAGTGCGCCCCCTATAGCCGATGAAACTTGCAAATTGCATCATGGAACTAGAATTTACTTCTAAAATTTACTAAATCTTACAGAGTATTCAGACATAGTGTGTATTTTAAGATTTTTCAAAAGCCGTGTCGCTCATTCGCAT
This sequence comes from Rhipicephalus annulatus, assembly GCA_013436015.1. NCBI lineage: Eukaryota > Metazoa > Arthropoda > Arachnida > Ixodida > Ixodidae > Rhipicephalus > Rhipicephalus annulatus. The sequence continues at coordinate 142,585 of WOVY01002810.1, forward strand.
TTACAACAAATATTAGTTGGACTCATTAACAGCATTACGGATAAGAAATGTTGTCATCTCATAAACAATTCAGTCAATGGCCGCTCATCCTCATTTAGCGATGTACTATCTGGTACCACAAGGGTCTCTTATTGTTACTCATCTACATTAATGATCTGCGGTCAAACATTTCATCAACCATTTCATTGTTCGCAAGTGACTGTATCATTTACCGCAAAATCCGTTCACCCGCAGATCACCTAACACTTGAAAGTGATCTCGATCAAGTAACTTCTTGGTGCACTTCGGGCAAATGTCGCCTATTGCAGACAGCTGTAAGTTAATGACATTCAGCTGCAAAAAGACTAATTCCTACTTGAATTACTCACTGAATAATACCTTAAGTGTCTTATGCCTGTTTATATAAATACCTCGGTATTCAATTCTCCAATAATCTTTGCTAGTCATCTCGTATACAGAGAGTAACTGCTAAAGCATCGCACACATTAGGCTATCTGAAAGGTAATATACCCGTTATCTCGCATCTCAAACGTGTTTGCCCACAGTTGGAGTACGCATCACCCATAGAGTCACCCCATCAGGCTTCATTGAAGTTCAAAATCACGCTGCAGGCTTCATTTCTAGAAACAACCATCGCTTCAATGTAACTAACATTAAATCATCACTCTCTCTTTCTACTTAGCAATCATGCTGACTAATAGCCTGACTTTGCCTAAGATCGTCTACTGTGCCAATTACTGAACACTACTTCTCGTCCAACCTGTTCGCACCTCTCATCATTTGAATGACCCACTAAGCTTCCAACGTATTTCAAGTCGAACCGTTGCATTTAATTCATCTGCTTTGCCTCAGGCCGTTATTCACTTGAATGGTCTTCCACAGCACATCGTTGTTTTGAAATGCAGCAAATTTTAGGACCGAGGTTACGCCCATCTTTTCTTATTGAAGTGGCCTCGCCGCGTTAGTCTATTGGCTAAGGTACTCGGCTGCTGACCCGCAGGTCACAGGATCGAATCCCGGCTGCGGCGGCTGCATTTCCTGTGGAGGCGGAAATGCTGTAGGCCGGTGTGCTGAGATTTGAGTGCACGTTAAAGAACCCCAGGGGTCGAAATTTTCGGAGCCCTCCACTACAGCATCGCTCCATAATCTTATGGTGGTTTTGGGACGTTAAACCCAACATATAAATCAATCAAATCTGATCGAAGTGTTAGTAACTATTGTACAAGGATGTTTTTTCCTTTTCTTCTGTTCTTTCTTATTGTATTTTGTACTAACAGTCGACAACTATTGCATAATTAAGCAACTATCGCCACTACTTATGTAATCCCTCCCCGTCCCTCACAATACTCCGACGTTGGAGCCTGTGAGGCCATGTGAATAAATAAACAGGTCTTCATTGGACGGGCGTGATTTCGACTAAAATCATGCTGTACTCTCGGCGTGTAGCTCCCTGGAGAGGCCGAACTTTCTTGTGTAAGAGATGGGATCTTAATGCTAGCTTTGATTCGTACTACATCCCAATTCGTTGCTGTCGCATTAACTGTTGGACCATGAATGTGTTTTATTAGGAAACATCTAACTACCTCATGCACAAGTGAGTTATACATATTTGTTATACTTTGTCAACGCGACAAAAGTGTTTTATGTTAGTTTATCTACGCTGGAAATAGCCAGAGGGCTCTGCCGCAGCGGACAAGGCACAGCAAACTGTTGTGTTTGCAGGTACCTGTCAACTCGTGGTTCGATGACATGTCAGACACGGAGCTGCGGGACCTGATGCCATTGTTCGACGAACTGAGCCGTGTCGAGGACGTGTACACGGTGCTGCGCAACTCCAACAACGCGGCTGGCGGTGGCGGCGGCTCTCCGGCCTTCCCTGCACCACTCCTGATGAACGGCAGCGCGGTGGCTTTGCACAACAGCGGTTCCTAGCATTCCGCACAGTGCGGCTTGTGCAATAGCCCCTTCTCCGCCGGCAGTACAAAAGCGCTTACGGGTCCCGTGCTAGTCTCGCCGGCCTACTTAACGTCGGAGGGGGGCTGCCCCTTGTGCCTTGTCTCTTCCACTCTGGACGAGAGTTTGTATAATAACGGTGTTCCATAATCTCGCCTGTATCATAGATTAAAGACGACTATTTCAGCCTGCCTCGTGTGTCTATCCGTTGCACAGTGTGGGACGACGCTGAATGGACCTTCTTTGATATTATTAGTTGGTTTATAGCGCCACTGGGTATTATCTTGTAGGTATTAACTTGGAGGTTCCTTAAATTGCACTGAAATGCCCCTGTTGAAATGTGACTCTGGCTTTCAGGTCAGCAGCCGAGCGCAATAATATGGAACTACTGTGGCAGAGAAAGAAAAAAAAAGTGGGCGAAAGCTTCACGTTCTAGAAATGAGGGCTCACTACCGAGCGATACATAACGTATTGAATCAACCTTTAGAGTGACTGCCAATATTTTTTGTTGTATACAAGAACGACAGTATGTTTAAAAATTATGGACCATCTCCCCGAAGAGAACGGAATCTCGATGGGATGCAAAGCAGGGTGCACGGCGTGTGACCCTGTTCAAACGGGCGTAGATGCGGGTGCTGGAAGAACGGTTCAAAGCGAAACTCTGTATAGCATTTACTCGAATGAACGTTTGTGTGAAACACAAAGGCATGGGAGGCGGGTTGGGTTTCGTGTAAGTTTCATCACAGATAAACGAGCCGAAAGAGTACACAGATTCAGTCGCGCACCCGCAGCAGCCATATGGACGCAGTCTGCTAGCCATTTGCAATGGCAGGCTGCATCCGTATGCCTGCTGCAGACGTGTAAATAAATCTGTCTGGTGTTTCCACTTGACGTGCAGTCGAGCGTTGCGGGCGGTGGAGAGGGTGAAGTGAGAGATAAGTGTGTTGCGATCTGGCGGAGGAGCCAACAGCTGCTGCGCGTGAGGGAGATAGTGACGTCGATGCACAGCTGCAACTTGACCTACTTGGCATCATTCCAGATACTGCGGCGAGAAAAGCGCGGTGCGGGGCGTTGGCACGGAGACACGAATAGACAATGTTATGCAGGCTAGTCAAAGATCTGCTTCTCATATAAAGCTAGATTCACACGTGAGGGCAAAATCTCACTTCTCTACGGGCCGAATACTCACGCGGTTAGTTTAACCTGGCGCAGCAGCAGAGACCTTGATTTGCCGTCAACGGAGACGTTGATTTGCCAATTGTTTCGTGACAAAGCAGCTTCAAGCCACGAGAGTCCATGCACTACCCATAATGCCCACGTTCGCTGAAGTGCCATGCAATGCAGGTCCCATATAGACACTAGCCCCAGAGTTCTTCTAGTGTATATTTGAAACTCTACGCCCCGTACGGCCCGTGCATTACATCCTATAACCACTCGGGGACCGCCATTATGAAACAATACTCAGCTTTAGAGTGATGTTTACTCACACTCTCCACTACCCCTGGTATTTTATCTGTTTCATGGATCTCTGTCACATTACAATAAGCGACTGTCACATGAAGTCGAGTTTTTGGCTTATGGATGAATGGATGAAAAACTTTATTGAGGTCCTGAAGGATTCCACTCCCGCTTCATAGGGGCAGGATCACGGGTCACTCCCACGTAGGGACGGAGAGGCCTAGCCTCACCGGCGCATCGTGGGCCTTCTGGACAGCCTTGAGTTCTTGTATGAGAACCCGACTCGTGAGCATTAGATTATTGCAACAAAAAACACATATGACGAGGCATTGCATACAGCTCGCCCGGCACCCAAACAAGCCGGTGCAATAGGCCGCACCGCCACGCTTTCAACGTTGCAGGGATGGTGGCGCCATCTACTAAACACATTTGAGAAAGTTGTCATTGTTGTCACCACAGTGCAGAAGTGCTAAATTTATATGTTTAAAACAGCTCAAGTTTTCACACTGTAAAATGTAAACAAGCGTGTTCACGTATTATAAACGAAGGAAAATTGTATGACGTTTAATAAATAATATATAGGAACAATACAATGGCCATTTATGCAATTTATTGCATGTGGAACGGAGCATTTTCAGGTTTGTTTAGTAGAAAGCACCATTTCGTTTGTGACGTTGATAGCGTATGGTGGCTTGGCGTATGGCCGATCGTGTCGGCTTGCGTGCGCACCGGGCGAGTTTACATTGCCTCATCGCATGCAGTTTTCCAAATATGCACTAGAGAAACTCTAGTGCTAGTGTTTCTGGGAACTGCAAGGCATGATGCTTCAGCGAGCATGGGAATTATGGGTAGTACTTTGCCTAGTCTTCATACTTTACATTCTTTCTGGCTTCACGTGGCTTGAAGCTGCTTTGTCGCGAAACAACAAATGCAAATGTTCGGCAGTTACGCTTCACCACCTTCACCATTTAAGATCACCAATTGAAGTCCGGTCGCGAAGTTCAAAACGGTTTGTTTTTTCATTCGAAACAAAACCTAAACAGCAATAGACGAAGCCACAAGTGTGATTCGCTGCCCACAAGCACGAAGACTAGGCAAATACTTGTCGTACCCAAAATTCTGATGGTTGATGGACAATCACTGGGCCAGCCCCCCCTCTAGTTAATGTTGGGAAACTCTATGCCTCGTCATCCATGCTTTTGTTGCCATGAACTAAAAACTGGACTTCATGCGAGTGTCTTATTGCAATGTGATCCACAAATCAGAAAAATTGTTATGCAGCATGCAGTGGCGAGTGCGAGTGAACATCAACCAAAACCAAAAGATAATCAAAAACCAATAGATCTGATTCTACTGGATTTCTCGAAAGCATTTGATTGAGTGTCGCACAGCAAGCCTTTTATCAAGCTACAGCTTTGGTGGTTGTAGCTTTTCTGACCCAGCTTTTCCTCTAGTCAGTATATTCACTCTGTGGGAGGGGCCTAACATGGGAGGGGCGCTTGGCGAGAGGAAAAAGTGGCTTTTGGACACTGAAGCTAACAGTGCTAAACAACTGTCAAGTCGTAAAATCACTTGACACATCTAGATTGCTCATCCCCCTGTGTTTTTGTATCACCAACCAGTATCCTTATATCAGCCATCTGAAGCCGATCAATCATCAACCAATACCCTTGACCACGACCATGGCTGTCATTTTTCCCACGCTAACACCAGAGGTACCCTAAGAATACAAAACTTGAAACGTTGATCCCAAATCTAGGGAGGCATCGTCAACCAAGCCATCACATAAAACTTTTTCAAACGTGAGTGCGCGCGGTATAACGAACAAATTAGATGCTTTAAAATCGTTGCTTATCTGCCTCGAACCAGATTTCTTGGCTGTTGCTGAAACTTGACTAACAAGTGATATAGAAGACTCTGAACTAACACCCCCAAACTACGCCATATGCAAGAATAGTGTATGATCGCGAATCCTTTTAGAATTCCTTTCACATTACTGCCAGACGTAGATGGCAGTACTTGCAAATTTTAATTGACAACCCACGTTCTCGAGTGCGTATACTGCACCCCTTCAACGAGCATCGAGAGTATGGATGTGCTGTGCACCATAAATTCCAGAGTCATCCTAGTGGGAAACTTTTAATCTGCCCGACTTCAACTGAGAATCGATGCAGTACCGCAGCACCTGCTTGGAAATCATTTGCCATTTAATGCTTTCTTTAAAGTTTTTGCAAATAGTGACACAGCCTACATGTGTACAGGACACAGATCGAGTGCACTACACTTAATCTTTGTTGCTAATAACTGCCCAATACATGAAGCAAAGATACTAGATGGAATCTGAGATCATAATATAACTAATTGTAGAATATCTACGGTATATATGACTGCAGAACACCTGCTTACGCACAGGAAACATTTTCAGAACTTCGTATAGCTGATCATGTATCAATACATTACTAACTGTTTGGCAAAGTTGCACCAATTCAGGAATTCGTCTCAGACTCCACTGCGACAGTAAAAATATGTTGTGGCATAAATTCAAGAAAATCGGTCTTTATTGCTTGCAAAATCTCGTTTCATTAAAAAGAAGACAAAAAAGACAGGTAATGTTATACATGACAAAAGAAAGGTGAAGCGCTTGAGAAAAAAATGCAAAACAAAAACTGAACATTTATAGCTGACGAAATGTGAGCATAGGCATAAGTGACATGAAAAATAAAATTGAGGCAGCAATGTGTATCCCTCAGGTCATGAAGAGTTCCCCAACCAAATTTTGACAATACATAAATTCCAAGGTCCGTGAAATGACTCAAGAAACACCTGAGGAAAACACCCGCTCCACAAGTGCATTAAACAGCTATTTCCTATCTATTTTTACAATTGATGATGATAAACAGCCTCGTGGAAATTAGAAATGTGAGTTGAGCAAATATTCATATCGCAAGCAGGAGTCTTTATCTTACTTTTCACCTTGGATGGAAAAAAAGTTCTGGACCGGGCAAAATACTAATTGCATTTTTTAAAATATATGCCGAGTGGATATCAAAATACCTATGTCTGCTGTTTAACCGATCACTGTTGTTGCGTACCGCACCAATGGATTGGAAAAAAAACTAAAGTGATTCCGATACATAAGGCTGGAAATAAAAACAAACCTTCTCAGTCCACTCATTAACATGCACGGTTGGTAAACTGCTCGAACACATTATTTTAAAGCACATAACGGAACAGGTTGAAGAACACAAAATACTATCTCCTTTTACACACTGCTTCTGCCAGGGCATGTCTATAATAACAACTCATTGAAATGGTTCATGATGTGTTATTAAGCATTCATCAGCGAAAGCAAATGGATCTGATTCCACTGGATTTCTCGAAAGCATTCGATCGGGTGTCGCTCAGCGAACTTATTATCAAGCTACAACTTGCTCTTGGCAAGGCAAAAAGTCTTGAGTGGATAACCGATTTTCTTGCAGTAAGTTTACAGTTCCTGGAAATGAACCATGTCCAATCTTCAGTCATGCCGGTAATATTCTTACTATTTGTCAATGATCTGCCTTCATTTGTCAATGGTGGATGCAGGTTATTTGCGAATGACTGCATCCTGTACAAAGAAATAAGTCTTACTATGACCATATTGCTTTTAATGCGGCCTTAGAACCAGTTTCAGCTTGGTGAAATGGTTGGCAAATGCACATAAACAAAAAAAAAATCCGCACTCTTATCCATAACTTGAAAAAAGTATTGATCCAATTTTAATTATGCTATTAATTCAGCCTCTTTCTATAGTCACCAAACATAAGTAACTAGATGTCATTTTGTCGCATTACCTCCGACGGGACACTCATATTCATTACATCACATCATCTACACTAAAATGTTATTTTTAAAAAGGTGACTGCAGCAAAATGAGCACCACCCAGCCACAAAGTTACTGGCTCCTGCAGTGCGCAAACACTGCCTGGTTCCCCTACATTACAAAAAAAAAACTTAACGGCAAGCTGGATGTTCAATGAAAAGGGCTTCGGGTCATTTTCAACAAATTTAACCAGACAGATTCGCCTACAGAATTGCTCAGGAAGGCTGGAATACTAACCATGAAAAACCGGGCAAAATCGGCACGTACAAAGTGAATGTATCAATTATTACACAGTTATCTAAACATAGTCAAAGTTCCGCTATATAAGGCTATCTATCCGCGGCTAGAACTACCCGCCTTACTCACTCTCATACCCTTGCCCCTTACAGATTTCACTCAGATACTTTCAAGTTCTCGTTCTTCCCATTTGAGATCAGAGAACAGAATAACCTGTTCCCCTCCATTACGAGTAGCGAAACTTCAACTACTTTTTCAAAACTAGCAGAATGCGACTTGATTGATATGTGGGGTTCAATGTTTCAAAAACACCATATGATTGATGTAGGCCCGTGTGCTCAGATTTGGGTGCACGTTAAAGAACCCCAGGTGGTCTAAATTTCCGGAGCCCTCCACTACGGCGTCTCTCATAATCATATAGTGGTTTTGGGACGTTAAACACCACATATCAATCAATCAACCATATGATTGATTATGAGAGACACCGTAGTGGATGGCTCCTGAAATTTTGACCGCCTAGGGTTCTTTAACATGCACCCAAATCTGAAAAGACGGGCATACAGCATTTCCGCCTCCATGGAAAATGCAGCCGCCGGAGCCAGGATTTGTCCCCATGACCTGTGAAACAGTAGCCGAGTACCTTAGCCACTAGACCCCACGGCGGGGCAGTAGAGTGCGACTTGTTAGCCTCGCTAATTTAATACGGTGCTACGTTTGTTTGCATGTTTTTTTTTATTCCTTACTCAAGCACAGTGTAAATATATTTGAGTTTTGAAAAATGTGCTAGTATGTTCTCTGATTTTTTAATTTGTTTTTGCATTAGTTGCATTTCCCCCCTTTTTACTGTACTAAATCAAGCTGCTTGTCAGCCTTTTCTCCCTGCCTCCCTCATCCTATGCTTGATGAAAAATGAAGGACCTATTGTGATTATTACTAAATCACTCTCTTAGGTTATTTACCTGTTATAACCCCTCTGATATTCGCAGTATGTATAAATAAGTAAATAATTAATTTAATACCGTGGCGGGTAGCGCAGGAGAGAGCGAAAGGAGGGGTGCTCGCGGTGTCGATGATCAAACGCGTTTAACTCCGCTATTGCGGCACCGTTTCCAAACATTCGCACGGATCCGTGTTCGTCGTACACTCGTGCACAATTTCCCCACCACAATTGAATTTCGACCTCTGGGTGGTTTAGGGGCCCTTTAAGGTTTAGCTTGAAGGACGACGCAAGGACACATCGCTCGCAACCCGTATCGTTCTGTTACCCCAATCAATGCAGCGCTCCCGTCTTTGCTAAAAATTTGTGGTGAATGCAGACGATCGGGGTCCCGAGCCGAAATCGAATCCAGGTGTTATGCTTGGCACTCAGGTGTCCTACCGCGCAGCCGTGGGGGTAGGGTGGCAGCCCCCCTAGCGGGGGTATGCACTTGACGTCATCCGCGAGGAGCACTACACTAGCGTCGGGGTCGCCATTTTGCGGTCCGCACGCTCGTCGCACTTGCAAAAATCGCTGCACCCGCTGTGTCTGGGATCCGTACGGCAACTTGGATGTTCAGAGACCTCAGGAACACCACCTGCACGCCGAAGCACGGACAGCAGGACAGCGCGTACGAACCAACGCTTCTAGAACTAGGTAAGTTGCAATACAACGATGTTGCGTGGCACCGCCGCTGTCGGCGACAAATGTGGCGCTGCTCTCGCATCTGGATTCACTCACTGCATGCTCGCTCCTGCCACTCCCGTAATTTCCGTCGGCTGTGCATGCATGTTGCCCCGCGTCGCTATCTGTGGAGGCTTCTTTCTGCGTCAACAGTTTTGTGCTTCACCGTGCGCTGTTGTGCTCTGTATATTGTAGCGAAACGTCGGGGTTGTTCAAAGTTGGGCGCATCGGACGACCAGGGAGACGAATAAGTGTGGGTGAAACTCCGCGGAGGCAATCGATGAGAAGTCAGCACGACGGTTTCGGGGAGCACTCATTGGGGGTTTATTTAGCTAACGCAACTTCAATTTACACAATGCACTAGGTCGCAAAAACAAAACATAGAAAATGGTGGCATACCCCTCGGCTTGCATGGCTGGTCTCCGGTGGTGAGATGCGCTGTTGACCCCGACTCCGCTCACTCTCAAAAAGAGCCCGAGTCGCTGCTTAAATAGGGTTTTTTTTAGCGTCCCCGGTTGCGCGGACCAATCAGGCAAGCAAAGGATAATCAAATCAATATGAGTTTTCGTGGTTGCCTGAAGCTTGCCTCGCGACAATATCAGTTCACCCTCTGTACACACCACTTTCCGGCAAGCAGAGGCGACGCGCACACATGGTCTCAATTTTCGGCCTCTGGTCGTCCCGCGAAGTACCCCCGCTGTGTGCCTGCAGCCGTTTGCGCACGGGGCGCGAAGGAAATAAATGCTGCCTCGCGATAAAACTGCGGCAGCTTCTGGAAACGGTTGCATTCTCTGAAACGGCCTTGACGAGCTAACAAGCGCTCAAATTTCGGTGCCCTTTGTCCCCGGAGGACCGAAGCGGCGGCTCGTTCGTTTGAAACGTGGGGGGCTCAGTGGTTAGAAGGGGAAAAGCACCTAATTTCTGCAGTCCGGTCAAAATCACGGCGCGGTGCCTGCTTTGGCGGGAAGCGCAGAGTGACCGACTGGATGCAGCCCTTTCTGTTCAGACTCTATCTTCCTCAAGGCGCGCTTCCCGAGACAGTTAAACGGCGCCGCTAACAAGGGCACCTGTCAAAGAACAAACTCCAGCTGTAGCTGAAAAAGAACAAAGTTTTCCGTGAGACGTTGTCCTCGCGACAATATGTTGCGTGTCTTCATCGTGCCGACATGTTGCGTCCCCGGCTGTACGAGTGGCCACAGGAAATCGGAGACATGGCGACATTTCTTTTGTTCCCCGCGTGAACCTGAGGAGCGAGTGGCGTGGTATCACGTCATTCCTCGTGCGGACGAGAAACTGCCATCACGTGTGTAATACGCACTTCATGTGGAAGACGCCCTGCAGACTTTCACTCGTGTCATTAAGGGTAAGAAGGTGAAAATCGCCAGAAGAAAGGGACCTCGTCGAAGAAGGCGTTCCACAAATGTTTCCGAATTAGTTCGCTAACCTTTCAAAACCCGCGAGAAAGAAGTGAAAGCTGCGCGAGAAGAGTGGGAAACTTTCCAGAATATCATCTCCGAAAAAGAATAATCTCTGAGCCCGAAGACAGTGAATTAAGTCCCGACATATCATCACTCTAGTTCTAGAAACATTACGAACGGACCATCAAAATGGCATGGCGTTGCCCCCTTGCAGATCAAGGTTCAGTCCCGTTAAGAGATGTACGTGCCGAATTCTAGAGCAAAATTAGGTATGAAAAGACAACCCAACCTAGACTTAATTAGTAAAAATAGGATCAGTAGATTTTTTAAAGATTACGATAAATACTACTTTAAAGAACCCCTGACAGTGAAAGGTTTGTGACTTTTTTGCAGGTATTTGTAGCTTTGCGTTATGGCAAACCCAGAATGTAGTTTTAAATGCTCTACACTAAAAAAAGTATATCCGACTCTTTTCGGATGGTTCTGACTTGCCACGTATACGACTCTCTTTAGAGATACCGGGTGACTCTCTTAAGGGGTCAGAGCTGGCGCTCGCTAGGAGAGTCCCCTGACCCACTACCATCACCGTACCACTTTTTAGGGGTTCAGGCGACTCTGGCTGGTGACGCTCCTACGTGGGTCAAGCGTTGACACGTGCTCTATTTTTGCTTGACTACTGATGTAAATAGTGAAGTATTATTTTTAAGCAACTACAATAATACCGATGTGCCCAGCAATTGCAAAAAATGTAGTTAAAATTTAGCATTATTTTAAAGACACTCGACTAAACAACAATTTCCAGCTGAGTAATCCAAAGGACGCGATAAAATGGTCTGTGAATTCTAATGAGCTTATTCTCATGTACATGCTTCTACGAGTATAGCCGACTAAATTATGCGTGATGCACATAGTGTCAGGTTGAGCAAAATAAACTGCAGATCTCAGCCTTCTGTTTTTTATTTATTTCTTATGATTGTGAATAGATCAAAAACGGCGTGATGGCTAGAGGAATCCAACTTGTGGCTTGACATGTCACTCCTGTTCAGCGCGAGCACCCATAAAAAAGGAAACTGAAAATAAGAACGTCTAGGATGAGAAACAGAATCGTAAATGTCGCCAAAACCAACACAGCAAGCGATTAACACAGACATAAAGCAGGATCACAACAAATGAAAACCGGCACATTTGGATGAAGCAAGGTGTTTCGCCAATAATGAAAATACAGACTTTTCAAGGCCTTCAACAAAACGCCCCAACGAAAGAAGTCCTGGCTATATGAGCGTGCAATAGGCATGGGAAAGCACGTATGAAAGCGATTTTTTTGATAAACCATTGCAAAGTTTGCTTTCAGAATAAGTTCCCGGCATACTCCGACAACAAAGGAAGTCCGACATCCTCTGGCAGTCAGGGGTGTATCGTGAGTGGTTATTGACCGCGAGATTTACAAACGTACGTCATCCTTCAATACTCGGTTAAACACATGCGAGTATGAGTGCTCGAACCACACTAATACATGCGGACGCCGTATACGTTGACATCAGCCGTGGCTTATGCTAGAGCGACCGCACATAGCTCCCACAGTCACGTATACTCACTCGATTACGTGATAACGCGGAACATCATCGCAGATGTAAGCAAAGCACGAAAAGAACAAACACAAACGAGAGAAAAGAGCGCACGGCGGTGGCGTGTCCTAAACAATAGGTGGGCGGAAAAGTAGGCAATGGCAGGGAACTGTGGGATACGACGGCTTCCGGTTCGACGCACCACTCGGGTTAGCAGCGACACGTGCGCATTTAGTACCGCTCCGTTGAAAAAAGCAGCTCACCGTGCAATGTGAGTACTTTATAAGTTGGTTTTTTTTGTTTCTGCTAACTGTGACTGCGACTATGATAAGCTACGAAAATTATAAACTGTAAGGAAACTTCTTTATCGCACCAAAATGATCTGCAATGCTATGCTGCTCGGAGGTACTGCAAGTTTGGCTAGCAGATCAGTCGACACAGAAAACAGTTTTCATTGTATTGTCACAGGGACGCAGGCACAAAACAGGGCGTTTTTTCGGTACCAAAGGCCAAAAGCATGAACACCAGAGTACGTGCCCACTGAACTACTTCGTTATCCTCCTCAGAGGCTGGCCACGATAGCTACCAGCCTACCTTGCGTCAATTCCCTCCTTTCAAGATCGACCGTCCCGGTCGATTGACTAAAATGCTAAAGATGGCCATGGAAAAAGATGGTCACGTCAGTGAATAAATAACCCCACGCTGTTGTAGATAATAGAAAAAACAGTTCGAAGTGTTCATAACTCGCGAGCGTGGTACGGTTTCATCCGTAGTAAGTGAACTACTTCCGAACGTGGACGTCGTCGGCTTAAACTGATATCAGATCTTTGGGAACCTACCTCGTAATTCACGTCACTGAGGCAGCGCACAACTTCGTAAGGGCCAAAGTAGCGTCGCAATAGCTTCTCCGAAAGCCCACGATGTCAGACTGGTGTCCACACCCATACATAGTCACCTGGTTGATAGTCGACGTTCCTTCGGTCTCGTTTGTAATGGCGAGCGTGGGTATCTTCATGCGTGCGAATGTGGTTCCGTGCAAGCCGGCGGGCTTTATGAACGAAGTCGTCAATGCTGTCATTTCCGCTGGTGTACTGGTCTACGGGTAGCATTGCGCCTAACGATGTTGTGACGCGAGGGCCCTAAACAAGCTCGAATGGTGTTAGGTCTGCGGTCTCTCGCACAGCGGTATTACAAGCAAACGTGACGTACGGCAAAATTTCATCCCACGTTTTGTGTTCTAGATCAACATACATAGATAGCATGTCGGCTAGTGTTTTTTTAACCGCTCCGTCAAGCCGTTTGTTTGTTTGAGGATGATAAGCTGTTGTTTTCCGGTGGTTGGTATGCGTCAGCTTGGTGACCTGTTGCAGTAACTCTGCCGTAAATGCTGCTCCGCGATCAGTTATGAGAACAGGTGCACCATGACGCAAAACAATGTCGTGGACGAAGAATCTGGTGGCTTCAACTGCAGTTCCCCTAGGCATAGCTTTGGTTTCTGCATAGCGAGTCAGATAGTCGGTTGCGACGATTCTCCACTTATTTTCTGAGGGTGACGTAGGGAATGGACCGAGAAAATTCATTCCCGATTGCTGAAACGGTGCTTGAGGTGCATCTAAAGGCTGTAAGAAGCCGGCGTGCTTTACGGGTGGAACTTTACGCCTCTGGCAGTCACGGCAGGTCGGACGTAGCGCTGAAAGGACGAATACAGCTGTGGCCAGTAGTATTTTTGTCGGATGCGCGCTAATGTCCTGATGGGTAGACCACCGTTATGTCGTACTCTTAAGGTGGAGGCTCCAGCGGGCGAGGCGGCCTGATGCATCCCGCAGATTGGCAAGCCAACAGAGCGAATGGCGGTCACTGACCGTTCGAAATGGCCGGTAGTATAGGTAGGGTCGAAACTTGCTAATGGCCCGAACGACTGCTAGGCACTATTTTTTGGTGGTAGAGTAATTAGCCTCTGCTTTCGTGAGACTGCGGCTCACGTAAGCGATCACACGCTCTGCGCCGTCTTGCCATTGAACTATAGAATGGCCCCGATTCCTACGTTGATGGCGTCCATGTGAATCTCAGTGTCGTCAAAATTTACCAGCACTGTGACTGTCTGCAGTCGATTGCGTTGCTCTACGAAGGCTTGTTGTTGTTTTTCCGTCTATACGAAGGGCACATCTGGCCGTGTCAGTCTTGTAAGAAGTTCTGCGATTTTCGAAAATTCTTCGACAAAACGGCGGTAGTAGACACAGTGTCCGAATAATCGCTGAACAGCCTTCTTGTCACCAGGACGAGGGAACTCGGCAACGGCAGCCAAGTTCTTCGGATTTGGTCGAACACCCCCCGGGCTCACCACGTGGCCGAGAAACTTGAGTTCCTGCATGATAGCCACAGTATCACTTTTCGGGCCTGATATATAGTAAGGTTTGCTCTCCCTGTTGCAGTGAGGACAATTTTTAGCCTTGAAAGATGTTTGTCAAACATGCTTGAAAACACAACGACATCATCCAAGTATACAAGATACGTCTGCCACTTTAGTCCAGCGAGTACAGTGTCCATCAAGCATTGAATTGAGGCGGGAGCGGAACAGAGACCGAAAAGCATGCAGCACTTTAAATTCGTAGAGCCCGTCGGGAGTGACGAATGCGGTTTTCTCACGGTCTTCTAAGAGAACTTGTTGTTGGGCTAGTTGGGAGAGCATTTCGAAAAGTTAATTCGAGCGCGAAAACTTGACACGATCACTCACACACGCACACACCCATTCATCAAAATTTGCGCTGTGTGTTTGATGCATGGGTGTGTGCGTGTGTGAGTGATCGTGTCAATTTTTTGCGCTCGAATTAACTTTTCGAAATTTTTCACGGTCGCCCTCGTGAACTTCAATTTACCGGTACCTTGAGTTGAGATGTAATGGTGTAAAGAACTGGGCGTGGCGTAGACGGTCTAAGGCGTCATCAATTCATGGAAGGAAATATTCAGCATTTCTTGAACTTGACGCTTAATCACCTCTTTCCTCGGGAAAGAATTTCTTTCGGGAGTACATGGTATGGATGTTCGCGAAGAGGCCGCGCCGACTCCTTGGTAACAATGAGGTGTTTAGTAATGGTAGTACGTTGAACTTTCGATGCTGTGGAGAAGCAGTTCGAGAAAAAGCGGTTTCGCAGCCGGTGTTTTCGTGAATCTGGCAAGTCTGGAATAACATGAATGCGGCTGCCCAGGTCAGCACAAGCTTTTGCATCCGGTGAAGTCGCATCCAATGTGCCGACATTGGAAAAGTCGGTGATTTCGCCGAGGAAAGCGACAGTGGTGCCTCTAGGGACGTGCTGAAACTCATTCCTGAAGTTGTTCCGCAGAAATCGAGAGCGTTTATTCCCTAACCGAACAAGGCCTCGGGCTATGCAGACGTTTCGTTTGAGCAGCAGCGGGATATTTGCCTCTGCTATACTTTCATAGTCGTTGAATTTATTGAAAACGTCGCAGGTTACCAAGGTCAACACGCTACTCTTCGGCAGTAACGTGACGTCATCGTCGACAATCCTCGAAGCATTGACGTAACTGTCGCGAGGGTTGCGCGCTAAAGCATATGTGCCGTGGAAAACGTCACCTGCGACTCTTGCATGTCAATCACGGCTTTGTTATCATGCAAAAAGTGCAGTCCGAAAATTAGGTCCCTCGAGCAACTCGGCAGTACTACGAAATCTCCGAGATACGTAAATCCGTGAATACTGGCTCGCGCTGTGCAACGTCCCACCGGAGTGAGAAGATGACCCCCTGCCGGACGTATCTGGGACCCAGCCCACTGAGTAGAAACTTTCATCAGCCTGCAGGCAAGACCCATGCACATAACGGAAGTGCCTAAGTGTCTGCTCCAGTGTCGATTAGCGCCATTAATGCTTCGTCGTCCACAGTTACCTCAATGTTTGATGCTACCACTTTTCGTACCACGTTTGACTGCGTTGTACACCATTTTGCTGCCGTCGCTGTCGTCGTAGTGGAGGACCTTCCGTAGAGTCTGCGCCAGCGGCCTCACCTCCGGAGGTCGCTGAACTCAGTTTTCCCGACTTACAGGACTGGGTGAGCGGCGTCTCGAAGCGCCGCGTGAATAGGCTGGGCTCGGTGACCTGTAGCGAGCAGGCGACGACGAGCGGGGCTCGTGTTACCGATGTTCAATATTGCGACAATTAGAGATGAAACTCTGTTTCTAGTGGTCGTTGGCCAGTTCGTAGACGAGGGGCATTAGGCGAAAATCTACGGAGACCCATGCGGCGGTGTGGACATGTTTGGTAGGCGTGTCCGGCTTCCCCGCAGTGGAAACAAAGGGGCCAATGGTCGGGTGTACGCCAGATGTCACTCCTCCTAGGTCGTGCTTCGGCGATCAACGGTGGGCTGCGAGGACGAAAGTATACCTCCATTTGCTGAGCGCGTAGCTCATTTGGGGTAAAACACGCTGGGTGAACTGCACGATGGAGGACGTCGCACTGCTTCCGCGTAGCTCTTTTCGACGCAGTGCCGCTGTTGTGACGCCCTGGATTGTTGTCGAGTGTGAACGACTTGCCGTAGCTCGGCGCGTACCATCTCCGCAGCGGAGAGCTGCTTTACAGGTGAAACAGTCACCTGCATCTTTTGTAGCTCCTCCTTGATGAGAGCTTTATGAGCTCTCGCAACGCGGTGATGTCATTTTGAGAGTGACAGAAGTGACCTCACTTCGATGTACATCATGGTTATACTGCCTGGATCGCTGTTGAACGGCCCTATCCATGGCAGTGGCTTCCTCATGGAACTCCGCAAGTGTCGCAGGTGGGTTTCGAATTAGGCCGGCAAAAATATCTTCTATAAAACCATGCATTAGGTTGCGAACTTTCTTGTATTCGGTCGTAGAGGGCTCCGCACGCCTGATAAGCCTATCCATGTCCTTTATGTAAGTCGTCACCCTTTCGTTAGGGCCTTGAATCCTTGCCTCTATAGCACGCTCCGCTGTCTCTCTCCTGTCCTCTCGGACAAAGGCATTGAGAAACTGCTGGTGAAACTCATCCCATGACGCAAGCGTTGCTTCGTAGTTTTCAATCCACGTTTTCACGGAGTCCTCGAGAAAGCAGTACACATAGCGAAGCCTAATTACGCTCTGGGGTTCAATGGTTGATGACGGCGACCCGGTCGAAATGCTCGAGCCAGTCGACGGCTTCTTCAAAAGCAGCTCCGTGAAATGTCTTCGGCGTCTCGGGTTGGTTGACAACCAGGTGCGTTGGTGCTGGCGCGGTGACGTTAGGGGGTGTTTGGTTCTTAGTCCTCTGACGTTTAGGCAGCAAAGCGTGATGTGGCTCGAGCCCCTGGAGACGTTTACTGGAACGTACATGCATAGGGGTAAGCTCGGCTGAGCTACTCGATGGGCTTGCGTCAGGGGATCTCTCTGGGGACCGTATCATCAATCGTAACCGCACATCCACCAGAAAATGTCACGGGGACGCGGGCACAAAACAGGGCGTTTACTTTCGGTAGCAAAGGCCAAAGGCACGAACACCAGAGCACGCGCCCATACAACTCTTTGCTATCCTCTTCAGAGGCTGGCCGCTATAGTTGCCAGCCTACCTTGCGTCAGTATGATACGTTACTGCAGATAAAAAATCGCCATTTGCGCTTCTTAACGCACTTCTTTCTTTGTGTGCCGTGCTGGCACACAATTTGACGAAGATAAACGCAAACGGACTCGCCCGCTTTGTGTACTTACTATGGAGTGAAGCTTACGCGTTTTTTGTCATATATATGTGTGCAATGGCCGTAGCCCATCTCATAGGGCAGGTAGATTTCGCCTGCGCGTTTCCATAATATCTTTCCTAGGCGCGCCTGCGTGACAATTTATTTCTCGATAAAATGTTAGCAGCAAATTCATGCGTAAGCTTTTCATTAGTGTGGAATACAGACGTACCTGTGATGAAATGGTCTTCGCACACTCTGGCTCTAGCGTTGGGCACACAAAAGCTATAGATACCTGTCGCTGTGGCTCTCTTCACAGCCGCGGCCCACCTCATTTTTCTTTCTTCATTCCGTGAGAATACATACATGCATTAGCCTTTCACACTCGAGTTGGAGCAGCCAACGGCTGAACAATCGACCATAGTTTAGCAGGAAAAAGAAAAACAGGTGATCGCGCGCGCGAATCCCGAATAATTTGAGGCTTACGGCGGAGGGGTTCGCCGTCGTCTACACTCATCGAACCAGAAGCTGGCAGCAGGCGGTGCATACCACAATCCCTCGCTCTTTTACTGGTCATCTGTTTGAAAGACTACCGTGTACGTGCTGGCAGCATCGCACGTACGTATCTGCCACTCAAACTACCGTCTTAAGCCAGCAAAAGCCATTTTATACAGTGCGTCTTTGTACATGGTTTTCTTTAACGGTTACACCCGCAGATGCACGCTGCACACTCGAGATAACGTTATCACGACGGAGTCTGAAATGCGTCCTAAAATGACATCATGACCTTTCAGCAGCACAGAGACAATGTGCGATCTACAAATAATCAACCTTAATTTCATAAGTGATCACATCACTTATTGTATGAATGGTACAATCGCCCATAAAACAACGCGCATAGCGGTGTTAATCGGTCAGGCAATTTTAATTGGGCAGCTACAACAACCCCGCGAACGCATTGTTGGAAAAGGCTGGCGGCCTACCTCCGTAGAGCTGCTGCAGACGTCCAGCTAGCGCTGTGCAATTAGTACAAAAAGTACACTCATCGTTAACAGACGCATGTCGTGCGTGTCCGCGGCTCCATGACTATTCCTTAATCTGAGCGTCACTTCTAGCATCTTTGGTGGCGTGACCGCCACCGAAGATGTGCATGTTCGCTCGAAACCAACGTCGTAACGCATTCGAAAGACGGATCAGACAGAATGAGGGGAGGAGGATGCACGGGAGCATAAAGCCCCTAAAACTTCGTAAAGCAGCGACACTTTCTTCCTCCGCTCTCGTTTCTCCTCGGTCTCCTCTCCTTCACACTCTCTTTTCTTACGCGGCGCCACCTGGATTGCTCTTGCGTAGCAGATGCCCTTTCAGATTCGCTCGCAGGATTTCAAGCTGGACGGTTGTGCCCTCGCGATCTCCGACGCCAGCGTAGCTCCCGCCGACTGGTTCGCCCTCCGCGGTCTCCTGACGCCGTGCAGCTCTCGCATTGTGGCGCCCCGCCCTTGGACTGCTTCGACCGGATCCCCACTTTCCTATTTCCTTCTTTTTCCGTCGCTTGCCTGTCTTCTTCTTCGTCTATTTTCTTTCTTTTTTTATCCCTCCTTCCCCCCACCCCTATAAGACACTGCGCCGTGTCGCCTGAAGGCAGACAGAAATTAGGTGCCTTTTTCCTCTTCCTTCTAACCACTACCACCACCACCAGATGCCCTTTCACGACCAGAGTGCTTCATCGGCAGACAGGGTGCTGAAAGCGTTCGCGCCAGCCGTCTAACTCACCCTAAAATTATTTTAAACGAGTGTAACGTTGGCCCATGACAGATCACACGCACGGGCAACGCGTACGTGTGATCGCGCCTTGAGCGAGTCACTCGGCGCCGCAGCGACCAGATGTTAACTTTGTGCGCATCACCCCTTAGTATGTATGTTTTTAAACGTAAACATCTGATCGTTATCGAGAAACTCCGTTTTTTTCTTGACCTATCGTTTATGGTGTCTCTGAATAAGCTTTACACTGTAGATAACATTGCGCTCAAACGTTCATGTGTGGCTGCTATGGCTTACCTTTCTGTTATCTGGCGCGAAAGCGCCCGATGGGACGGACCGTGGGACTGTCTTTCCTTACCCAGCACATGGGTGGTGCAAGCTTCGCCGTACATATGGTACACAATATGTGCAGAGAGAATTCAGAGTGACTGTCATGCAGTGAAAGCAACAACACGCGTTGACGCTGTCGAAGCGGGACGGTGATGTCACCGACGGCCAATTTTAGCGTTTGGTAAGACATCTAAGGCTTTAATGTGTCAGAAGGCGCACAGTTGATACACTCGAACAGCTGTGGTTGTTTCGTGAAATGGTTAGATGCACCAATCATATTTCAGAAGTGCGCCTTGTGGACGTATCTCACATACGAACTATATCGCTCAAAGAATGAGCTAGAGTAGGAATGAACTAGTATGCCACCATACACGATTACTTCACGAGAGCTCCACTCGCGAATAGAAACCTTCACACGAAATAGCAAAGAAACTATCAAGCGAAACGAAACGTATGTGTGAGGTTTCTAAACGATGCACGCACGCAATGATTCGAAGGCATGCACGGCACGTTTTGTATAGCAGCCCTTGCATCACAAGTCCCCCGGCTTATCGGTCACCGTAAAAGAGCCACAGAGAGCAATTTGCTCTGAAATATACGAACACGCAAGAAAATCCAGCGGAGAGTGCCAATCTTAATCCGAGTTGCTGCACTCCAGCTTCGTTTATCCAAAACAGCAACGTGAAATTTCTGAAGTTCCGCAATGACAATTTGGAGCGTCTTTCCGCGTACATTCTAAGCGCACAAACCAGCACCATGAATTCAAACTAGTCGGCTCTTAACGACAAGCAGAACACGTAACCATTTATTATTGACAAAAAAAAAAAGAAACAGCTCCCGCAGAAGTGGTAATGAAACCTGGGTGAGAGATCGCGACGTCCTGCACAATTAACTGCGACTTGGCTACGGCGTTAGAGCAGGTATTGAATTCAGCAAACATCGAATGAGAGACGCGCAGCTTCGCAAAATAGATTCGAAATTGTCGGCGTGAAGTTCTCATTTCCGATTCTACGTAACCATGTCTTTTGTCGCAACTTGTTGCGCTTAACGAACGGTATCATAAATAGCTTTCGGCCATCACTAGACTTGTTCTGGTAGCAGAAGGCGCAACAACCACTCACAGCAACGAACACCGGTGACATTCTTGGAGGAAAAGTATTTCACAGCACAGCGCGCACGGAAGGACAAGTTCGTATCCCTCAAAACAGATGCACTGCGCCCAAAGCTGTCCGCGCCTCCAGAGCAAATATGGCAGACGCGAGGGATTATAAGCAAACGAACACTGCGAGCGTTCCCACGTGACGGCATCTGGCTAATACCGACGTGGCGCCGGCCTCGGAGAGGTCGGCGGAGAGCGAAAGGAGAGGAGGCACGTAGATAACCACGTATGTCGCTACTTTACGAAGTTTTAGAGGCTTTACTGGGGCAGTCCGAACCAGGCTGCACTGGTTCCGACCACTGACCTCCATTTAAAAGGCTGGATGACGCATGTAACGCATCCCCGCTCTCTCACGCGGTCGCTTGTGAACCCATCAGAAGATCTCTTCACTGTCCCGGAAGCTGACATGTTCTGGGTGTTTTAGGCGCGTGATTTAAACTTCATATAGTGGAAGTAGTTGTTCTGATCGCATTTTTGCGTCTTTTATTATATAACATTCTCACGGTCATCGAACGCTACATAAAAAAATCATAGACGCTGTAGTGGCGCCGTCCGAATACGACAGAGTGTTGTAACTATGGCTAGTGCATACAACAAACCCTACGATTAGGCATCACTTGGAACGCCGACTAACGCTACACGAAAAATGAAAGATGCCGTAGCGATGTCATCCGAATACGGCGGAGTGATGTAGTCTACAATTAGTTCATACAGCAAACTCTACGATCAGGCATCACTTGAAACGCCGAAAAATGACACTAAATATGGCAGACGTCGTAGCCACACCGTCCGAATACGACGGAATGTAGTAACGTGCACCCTTACAAGTACTGAAATCATTCAGGTTACAGAACACCATTTCCACAGCATGTTTTCACAAAAAAAAGAAAAGATCAATGAATGCAATGGCAGCCAGGGGTGCAAAGGCTTCTCTTCTAAGTGACCCGCGAAAGAAAACAGCGCGGGGATTGCATCGTTTCGAAGATTACTTTTAGGAACCGAGCGCTCAAAACTTGACTTTGCAAAATGGGCACTGCAAAGTCTGTTTTCTGGAGACGGCGTCCAGTTGTCTCTCTCTAAGTTCCTTACCCACCTCGAGCTTGGGAAACGGCATATAAAAAAAAAACACCTTCAACTCGCCTTGTTAAAAAATGACGACCAACTACGACAATTTTCTCATAGGATGCGAAAAAAGTAGCACAATTTTGAGATAAGTAGGCGTGAAATGTTTTCGCGATCACATTTCCAGTCATTTCATACAGTTTACTGCGCTACAAGCTGGCATTTTATTAAAAATAAAAAAGACCTAGCGCCAGCATCAGGGTACTGTTCATGGCAGTGGCTTCCGGGAAACTAATGGCGGCTTCCGGTGGCTTCAACCGCGCGCGCTCAATGCGCCATCGAGCTTCCCTAGTTGAGATCAGTGGTTGCGACGCACGACAACCCCGGCTGCGAGTTTACAAAGGCAAGCGAATAGACCTCCCTCGCTCGCTGGATTTCGTGCCGACCGGTTGTGCGCCCGCGCGCTCCGCGCGCTCGCGACCTTTGGCGTCTTCGTAGCTCTGGCCGACTGGGCTGGCCCTACGTCACCTCCTGTCGCCGACGGTCTTCGACGACAGCGCAGCTCTGACCTACTGGACCTGCTCTACGCCATCTACAGACGCCGACAACATCTCTCGCAAGTGTACCCCGTCCTCGGACTCCAGTGACCGTTCTTCCATCTTTCCTGTCTCTCCTATCCCCTCAGTTTGTTGTTGCTTCTTCTTCCTCTTTTCTATACCTTTACTCCTACCCTTTTTATCCCTCCTCATCCCCATCCCTTGTGAGCTCTGTGGCGGTGTCGCTCCTGAAGCAGACAATAACGGGGCTCACTTTTCGCTTCCTTTCTCTATCTTAAGAACCACTCGCAATAGACCCCCCCCCCCCCCCACAATGCACTGCGCCAGGCGCCCTTACGAAGCTCTCGGAAGCTGCGCGCTCATCGGTTCGTGCGGGAGTTCGTCATCAAATGTGGCTGCGCCCACTTCATGTGTCGGCCGCGGACCCAGCTGATGCAGATGCCCAGGCGAAGGTGAAAACAAAGTTTACACTCGCACGAGTACTGACAAACCGCCTATACGATGAATGCATTCATCGTATAGGCGGCATCCATCGTATAGGCGGTGTTCTGTGGCGCCGTCTTCCCATGGGAAGACGACGCCCCAGAACACCTACTATCAAGTAGTTGGTGCTGCCAAGGTCCTACAAAAACGCTATACGCACGCCTGTATCGACGCTGCTGAAAGGCTCGTCGTTCCATTTGCAACGATTGCCGAAAGCATCGAAGTCGGCGCAGATGTGCAGTGAAAAAAGGATGATGACGGTTTGAAGAAACATGTGCGGGCTATATAACAATAATCGTAACTCGGTAAGCCTTTGTTACAGCTCAAAGACAGTGTCGAAGCACTTGACTTCTTACATCGCGCACGTTACTCGATCGGCTCAGCTTGCACCTACTCTGTCATAACTTAGGCTACTCGTAGTGAATGCCACCGCTACTGATTATGATAGCGATGTGAAATGAGAAGCACGAATATCTGTAGCAGCGCCTCGATACTTGCTAACGAATATATAAACGCGCGAAGCCATTCCATTCACACAAGGAGCAAGAGGCCGCGCTATTATTAAAAGAGAAGGACGCGGGTGACAGCGAAATCCCTCTGAGTCAAATACACTTCGAAATCTACTTGTTTGCCCTGCATATAAAGAGCCCACCTCCAGCCGGCGTGCTTTAAAAAAATGATAGTGATCTATCTGTACATATGTGTGTTTGTCAACTCTTACAGCATCGAGTACTTGAAACGGCCGACCCCATGTGCAGCGCCCAGCATTGTTGCTCAAGGTTCAGCGTTCATACTTGTGCAATTGTCGGTTAAAAAGCAATTATTGCGCATGTCTAGGGCACCATAACAACACGTATAATCGATGGACCCGTAACTTCATCCGCCTCAGCTGCAGCCTTCGTGATCCCTCAACTCGGTATTTCCCGACAGTACAAGTTAGATCATAGGTCATCTTCGACAGCTGCAGAGCTTGTTGCTATACAAGATTGATTGATTTGTGGGGTTTAACGTCCCAAAACCACCATATGATTATGAGAGACGCCGTAGTGCCTATCGGAAGAAAACGAATGGCGGGCATGGTGTAAACCACCACCCACCATTATAGTGGATTAATGTAGTGGGTGAATGGTGGGAAACGCCCACCATGGCGCATGGTGGGTGCTGCCGTGCCGGCAAAGCTTGAGCGCGAAATGACGTCAGAATCACCGTGACGAGCTGCCACAAAAAATAAAAAAGAATTCTATAAAAACGGTATAAAAAACACCCGTCCCGTAAAAAAAACAAAAAAAAACAAGGCTCCACGGAGGATCGAACGTGCAACCTGCGGATTCCCATTCGAAAACAGTAACCACTTCGCCATACCAACAGGACGTTGATTGTGTGCTCAATACTTAGTTGGCATACAAACTTACGGTTCAACTTGAGTTATGTTTGTCGTGTACACAACATAGACAAGATCTACACCTGCTACTAAAAATTGCACATTTAATAAACACAAGCAACTGTGGCCTGTAACGATTGCCACTGTGTTAATGGCACAAGTGCTATTTTTTTTACAATTCACAACTTCAAGAAAAAAAAATCAAGTGGACTGGGGAGCAGCAACAGTTCACCGGCGGGGTCTGCCAAATTTAATATCCGTTTCGCGCTCGTTCTAAAGGGCGACATCTGCTCACGCTTTATGACGCTTTTAGGCTCATTCCACAGATACGCCCGCCTAATTTATTTGATTGAGTGTTGGGATGCTTTTCACGCAATGTACAGGGCGGTCGTGCCAGCGCAATGCTGTAGCTCTTTCGCTAAAGCAACAACTACATAACGGCTTGGCCGAAACGATTGCAGTGTGCCGGAAACATTACGCTATCATATTGGTTCCCCAAGCATATGCCACGTCTGAGTTCTCGCACAAAAGCTAGAGAAGTGCCGGCGAGTGCGACCGGCGGCTGTCGGTAAGAAGAGACGTACGTTCTCTGGGAGTGCTTGAATCGTGTCGCATCGATGTTTGTTGCTTCTTGAGCGGACACCATACACAATGAAAAATGCTTCATTTAGGTTATTTGATGCCATGGCTGCGCTGTATTGTCATACTTAATTGTCGAAATCGTGTATTCTGAAACCTGGAAGCACGGATAACACAATTGTACGGGCTCGGTCGGTAGGCCTAACCATTGGTGGAAATCATGGTGGTAGAACATGTGGTGTACAGATCCCAGCTTGGTACACTATATAAATTACCTGCCATTATAAGCCCACCCATCATCTGCTCACTGCTTCCCAGCATTATCGCGATGGTGGGCAGAGCTTCTCAGCTTGGTACACTATGTGGCCCACCATAACAAGCAGCACCCATCATCTGCTTAGTGCTTCCCAGCATTATCGCAATGGTGGGAAGAGTTTCTCAGCTTGGTACACCATGTAGCCCACCATCATAAGCACCACCCACCATATGTTTAGGGCTTCCCAGCATGATCGCAATAGTGGGCAGAGTGTCCCATTATTACCCACTATCTAGCCTCTGCTTTCCATCATCATTTCCACTTTGCCCATCATCTGTACACCATACCACCCAGTATGTCCCAGCATATCCACCATATTTTCCACTACGTCCCACCATATCCATCATAATTTCCACCATGCCCACTAGTATTTCCACTACGCCCACCATGTTTTCCAGTATCCACCATGGTAATTTTTCCGATAGGGGGGGCTTGTTGCTATACAAGAAGCCATAAAATTTGTGAACGACCAAGCACCGCGTAAATGGACGATTCTGTCTGATTCAAAATCAGCGCTTCAAGCTATCCATTCTTGCTCAAGAAGAGGCCAATTTTACGAGTTAGCGTTAGGAATCGTTCAAGCATTTGACCTAACACACATTAGCGGTCACTTGATTACACTCCCATGGATTCCTGGACACTGCGGCCTAATTGGCAACGAAACAGCCGATAGCGAAGCAAGAGCGGCAATATACAACGCTCCTATGTACGTCAACGTACCGTACTCGCGAAGTGACGTCAACACATTGTTGAGATCACTCATGCGCGAATGCGCTGCCACTTACTGGTCGCTACCAGATCACCGGAACAAGCGCCTGCGGGAAACAGACCCCAGTATGACTTTTCGTCTTCTAGATAAAATCAGCCGAAGACATGCTAATATACTGCACCGAATTCGCCTAAGCGTCGTTTTCACTCGCCACTACACCTACCTAATCGGCCGTGCGGACAGCCCGAATTGTGAACGCTGCCAAGTGCGCGAAACGATAGCTCACATATTTTGTGACTGTGCATTATACGTAGCGCAAAGAAAAATGCTAACTGCAACGTTGGCAAGCATCGGACGAACACCATTAAGTGAAAGCCACAAATTGTCAGCAATGAACGACAAAACAGTGTCAAAAACTGCTACAAAGGCTGTTCTATAGACTTCATAAAAAGCACTGGAGTAGAAACTAGGCTGTAGGGTACTATGCTAATTGGCTACTGTACATACACACCACCTCTTCTTGTCCCCATCATCACCCTTCATCCCTCTTCCTTCCCCTTTCCATTATCCCCTGTGTAGAGTAGCAGGCTAGAGTGAACTAGCTCAGGCCGACCTCTCTGCCTTCTAATAAATTCTCCCTCTGACTCGTATATATTCTGCAAGCGCGTCTATTACTAGAAAAAGCATACACAAGTAGTTTTAAGGACTGTAGCGCTTATCACGCTGCGCTGACCATGAAACGCTTGCACGAACAGGAGACTGTTTCTAACGCTTTGCTAAAACGAGACGGTGGTGGCACCTACCCATCGCCTTGCGTTCTACCTCTTATCACCTCGGAGACGGGAGCGCACACCCGTCTCAGAGTCACGCGCTTTTTTTTTTTAAAACTGCCAGATGGCGCTCATGTCTCACGTGTGACGTGACTTGATGCGCTCGTTCGCCTCTGTTGCACGCTCGAGGCACTCTAACGCAGCGCCTCCAGAGTACCATTCACCAATTTTCTTGCGCAGAACGTCAAATAAATGTTTGTTCACTCTCCACACACAAGATTACAATCTTTCGACGACATTTGCAGATTGCCATGCAGATACGGGGCCATTTTTTTCCCTCACTTTACGGGGATGCTTGCCTGTAGAGCGGAGAAGCGTTGACAGCACGTGCACTGTCATAATACAAAGACGCGCGCAAGCAAGGGGTTTGCGAGTAGGGAATTGCGGAAGCGAATTGAATACGAATCTAATAGTGGTATAACTAAATCAAATGCTTAAACTGACCTAATACTATTCTGATAGTTTTCATATAGTAAGGAAACCTTTTTAAATAAAATACTCTTTGACCTACAGAACAGTTTACCTGCAGTAACATTTCCTGACCTGTCACAAAATAATACTACGATTATGAAAACTGTGATAATCTTGTATACAGCAGCGATCGTAGCCTTCTAAATACTTTCCAACTGTATGTCGAAATACCACAGCAACTAGAGCATCCGAGTTGAAACTCTGTTGCCAGCTTTAAAAAAAATGAGGCATAAAATCTAAACAGTTTTGAACCGAATACCTTGCGTGCAGGTAAATATTTATCGAAACGGGCAAAATTATCACAACAAATACCCTGGCAAAGAGAGCATGCAAATATGAAGTGTAGAAAGATGTATCTGTGATACCAATTAATTTTCGTGAACAAAGAACTTGCGTCTGTTTTTATTCATGAATACCTATGCAGCCATAGTCCTTAACTTCAATGATGAAGACTAGAAATGACGAAAGCGATGCAGCTCCACCATAATAAAACAGATTAAATGTGCACTTTGCAGCAATAAGTATCTGGTAATGGTTATAGCATCAACAGTGTTGTCAATACTTGAGTTTCATTTATAGCGGTGATTCAGGGATCACAACAAGAAAAGAAACCTTCAGCTGATCCCGTGTTTTGCTTCTTCAGGGTTGCCGCGTAGGGGCGAATTATTTTTTAAGTATTCGGTATTTTGTATATGTACCGTTCAATTCAACTAGCAAATGCTATTTGATTCGTTATTCAAATATTCGCACGCCCCTAGTAATGTTGTCGCCACCAATGACTCACCATCTTTTTGCGTGAATGTGATTGCGCACCTGTAAACATCACAAGTGCTTTTTTTTTGTGCTGTATCCCATCCCTCATTGAACACACCCTTGCACATGCGTCAAGGTATGTAAATGAAAAAAAAGAAAACGTACCTGGTTACAAGGAATGCCAATTCGTGACATGAAATGGGAGTACAAACATAGGTGTATTTGGGGAAAATTGCTCTAAATCTTGTCGTCCATTAGCAAGAAGGATCAGTTTATGGCACATCTTTATTACTTTTAGCTTAAACCAGTAAACTAAGTATGAGCCTGTTCATAAGCACTTGTTAAGTATTGCATTATTTGTGCAATAATTATAAAACACAAGGTCAGACAGCACAATTAGGTCTGCTGAGATAGAAATGAAATTAACACAGCAAATTACAAAAAGTACCATTTGAAATTCAGCACATGCCAGATAGAAAATGCAGTGAGTGCCAATAAATTGGGGCAATTTTTGCCTAAATCACGAATAGCAACCTGGCTAAATTTTAATTTTTAGTATTAATAAAATGTATTTTCTGAGAAGATTTGGAAGCGTCCATTTACTGGCTCAAGTTGAGTCAAATGCCTACATACTGCGGGTGTTTGTCGCAAAAAAAATAATAAATACAGAATCTCACGTGAATATTAAAATGTTGTCCGGGAACAAAAAAAAAAGAAAATGCAATATGCGAATTGTTTTTTCAAGGGAATTTTCGATATGAGGTGGATGATTAAGGCTGTCACAAGATGTGCTGAAAATGAAAAAAAAATTACTTGCCCTTGCGAAATGTTTGTCGAATGTGAATTCCACATATATTGCTACTTAAGCTATGTGAATTGACATATATATTTGTCACGTCAATAACACTTGCAGCACAACACACCACATTCAGATGGTTTTTGGCCTTTAAGAGTAAAAAATGTTTTCACTTGAAATAAATTTAGAATATAAATGACAAGGCTGACATGAATATTGCCACGTGTGTTTTATTTCGATGAAGTCGGATTCCACCCACAAAGACTCTAAGCAATACTCGGCGCAGGTCGCTAGCAGTGTCCGAGAAACTCCGAGATAATTGAAGATCACACTGTTGAGTTTGTGGACTGGACGCGAATAGTCTAGTGTAGACTGGACGCGAATAGGACGCGTCCAGTCCAGTGGACTGGACGTGAATAGTCTAGTGTGGAATAGTGTGGACTGGACGCGAATAGGACGCGTTCAACTTAGATTTTAGGGCACCCAAAGTGCCGTGCGTTTGGCGGCAATCACGTGGTATTTTTTTTACTTTCGCGCACTTCAAACAAACCCTGGAAAAAAAACAGCGTTGTCATCTTAACGCAACTTGAAAACTTTGTTATTTCTGGATAAGAGCTACAAGTCTTGTATTGAAATTATTTTTCTAGAGTCGGTATTTAAAGAGTTCATTGAGAAATCTTCGTTATTACCGTTTTTGGCGGATCAAAAAATATTCTGACGTGATACACACAGCTAAGAACAATGCTGCGCTAGCTGGAGATGCGTAGCACTAACTTTTCGATTTTTTTTTGCTTGGTGCTTTTTATCTGAAACACCCTGTATATAGACTGGTAGCGAAGGCTCCATAGAAGCCCATACGTTCAGATAATGGCGGCTGATCAGCTGCTCATGAGGCTTAGTGTCATCTCTGTGAAGAGGAAACTCTTCCGGTGGAACAAAAAATAAAGCGGATGTGACGCAATAGCTGGTAAGCAAGTGACGTCATTTTGTGTGCACTAGCGCGAAATTTTGATCTCAAATTACTTTTGATGGGCCCCTGATCGCTAAGGGCTCGCGCTAAGACAATCACCGGCGAGTCATCCACGAGTGCACTTCAAGTCAACGTCAGCTAATCTAATACGGAATCATGACTAAATAGTGATGCTTAAATGTGCGACCGCTCACTTTGCCTTGGCTTTACAAAGAAACCTATTCTTCGAACTTTTATTCGCCGTTAGTGGTATCTTTGACCGATGAATTAGGGAACCAACAGCGTAGCAGCGTATTCATATGTTATCTGCTGCGTGGCTTATTTATTTCACACATACGCAGGCTCTTTAGCATGCACAATGCTTGTGATCAGTTTTAACAGGAAGAAATGACGCCTAGTCAAGCCAAATTATGACATTTTAGTTTTATTCAATGATCACGATAACTTTCATTCAATGATCACACTGCACAAAATGGTAATAAGAACAAAAAAATCAGCGCACACTCCCTGCGTTATGTTTTGCTTTTTTTGCTTTATGCTCCAGTAAATTACCGCTACGTGTGCGAATGAAGACATGCAAATTGTACCGTGATAAGTAACTCGGCAATCTGCTCACCAATAACGCGAATAGTATAGGCACTGCATGCTCAAAAGGAAACCGGGATGTAAGAATACTCATGGATGAAAGTCCAGCTAGCAGTGCATTCCGAGCTATTGACCTTGTTTCTTATCTAGAAGACATAGGTCAAAAGGCATACTTCTGTTCCTACTTCATATCCTTCCACAGCACATCGTTTCCGCAGCCACCGACAAAAGCACTCTGCGTTAAATGTGACTCGCATCGTTCCGCTGCCCGCATGTCATAATTTACACGTATGTATATCAACCTGCACGTACTTGTCATATGCGTGCATACTCATCTTCTGTCATTTGTGACTAATTATTTTTACTATCTTACTGCACATCCGTGGGCACACAACATGCAGAAGGCTGAATGCGCTGGCGTCTGCAATACCTGTGATCTATCGCTTTCGTCGGAGGAGCTTCACAAAGACTGTACAAGATGTGACAACGAGACTGGGCTTGTACATTTCACCATGAATTTTCTTAAATAATGGAGAAAATTCACGTGTATATAGAAAAATATATGATCTGAATGTCTCACTTTTGTCTTTCGTTGTTGCAGTGACTGCGAAAGCAGTGACACACATGTGGCTAAATAATTTTTCGCGTGTTCTTTTCCGCGCCATTTCTTTCTCACTTCGCAGAAAAAACAGGCAAAAAGTATTAGGCCTGGCGGACAGTAAATAGAAAAACAATATTTGAACCGGAAAAAAAAAAAGTTCATTCGGTTGGAGTATTTTAGTGGACCAACTGTTTGCCCGGCGAAATCCAACAATGAAGACCAGCGGTTGCCCGGTAAGGTGTAAATGTGGAGACTAACGGTTGCCTGATAAGGTGTAAATTGTGAGGACCAAATCTTTGTCCTTTAAGGTTATTTATGGGACTAACGGTTACCCGCGCTAAGGTGTAAATGTGGAGACTAAATGTTAGTTCCATCACAGGTTTGTCGAAATTTCCGGAGCCCTCCACTACGGCGTCTCTCATAATCGTATGGTGGTTTTGGGACCGTTAAAACCCCACATATAAATCAAATGTTAGTTCCTTGAGCTGGTCTGTGGGGACTAACTGTTAGACCCGGTTCCGTTAGTCCCTAAAAGGATAAATGGTTTGTGCAGGCTCATTAGTTTAAATATACAAACCACACACCCTTTACCTTTTAACACTCTTTTGTCTTTACAGTGTAAGATAAGGGTGTAATTGCGTTGTTTCAAAAAGTGTTTTATATACAGACACCCTAATTCTTTAAATAGCAGTGTACAAAGGGTGTTCAGAAGGGTACTTTTATAACCTACACTCGTTTACACCCTTTATGGTATACAATTTCTACAGAGAAGATGTAAACGAGATGGCTATCAAAAAGTACCACAAGGGGCCTCCAATCAAAACCATGCTGTTTATACGGGTCATTTTCAATTGCATTTAATTGAAGCTTCATGACAAAAAGGTATGTCCTATATGATACAATTAGCAAATGCAAATCGGCAGGGTACTGCATCGCTACAATTTGGGCGACTCATCTAATTTTTGTAGATGGGCAAACTGTCATCAAAGTTTCGTTCAGGCTATTGTGCGAAGTTGTATGTCAACAGGTTGTATAGAAACAAACAAATTTGGTAACAGTTATATTTCAGGTTTGAAGATGCACATAGCTTTCGACTTCAAACCGGAAATTTGTAGAGAATTGATTGATATGAAATGTGAAGCTTATAACGTCCCAAACCTCCAATATGATTATGAGATACGCCGTAGTGGAGGGCTCCGAAATTTCGACCACCTGGAGTTCCTTAACGTGCACCAAAATCTGAGCATGGATATACCAACATTTCCGCCTCTATCGGAAATGCAGCCCCCTCAGCCGGGATTCGATCCCGCGACCTGCGGGTCAGCAGCCGAGTACCTAGCCTCTAGACCACCGCGGCGGGGCGTTGAGAATCGAAACATTTTTCTTCCTCCATGTGACTATAGATAGGCAGTTCTCTATGTTTGGGGACCATTGAGAAGTCCGTTCGCATCTCGACTAGCCTTATCTGGAATGTTCTGTCCTGTATTATTTTCACGCGATAGAAATGAAGGCTTTCTGAATTTGTCATTCATCACTCCAAAATTTAGGGAATATTTAATATGGGCTGTATGAAAGCAGAACGTGCAAAGTGCAGAGAGAACTTGAAACAAAGTATACGCGAGGTAAACAGCAGCAAATTCAAGGTTGATGAAGTTTTTCTCTCGAGGCGCCGATACAAAATAAAACTCACTGAAGCAGAATCACGATTTTGGAAAGTTGGCGGATGTTTATCGTCAAAATATTTTACAGCTCATTGGGTTACAGGGAGACAGAGAAGGGACACAGCGCTGAAATCACCACTGGAAATAATTTTGAAAAAGGAAACAAGATAATAGAAAGATAGTATACGGCATCGAAAGCATTGTGCATGGTACATATGTTCCAACACAACATGATTCATGTCTTGTCTAACAAGTAGTTATATTCTTCTTTTTCAATAGTGATAGATGAATGACATATGCACTTATTTGATCTAATGAAAAATGCTTCGGCTATTTCACGCGTGCACTGATCAACACGTCTATATTTTAAACTTGTTTATCTTCAAGTGGGGCACAAATCCGCATGATCCAGAATGTGCCGCCATATGAGACGTGATTGCAGCCCCTGATAACGTCAGCTCATGCTCTTAAAAGCGCACGTTTATGCACCGCTCCGTTGGCGTACTCATTCGCAGCCGCAAGACAGCGGAATGACATAAAGCACGCCAGTATAGCACAGGCGCATATTTGAGGATATTGCCACGTTCCATTTCCCAAGTTTTTGTTATCGTCCCAGTGGTTGAGGCGGCCACACGGTCGTATGTTTCTAGCCAGGACTCCGGGTCTTCGAACGATGACCCATGGAAAATTGGTGGTTCTCTGGGTTGGTGCATGACCATCGTGGGCTGGGACGCTGCGGTTGTCATTGTCGCTGCAGTCGCGGTCATGGCCTTGGTCTTCCGCGCCTTGTCTTGTAGAAGCCCGTACTCCGGTTGTAGCCCTTGCTGTCGGCGGCTTGTTCGCTGCTCCTGGTTGGCCGTCGGTGTCTTCCTCCGCGACGTGGGCTGGGTTCACGGCTTGATGGGGGCGTCCGGTACATGAACGAAGCAGCACCTGCACCAGATAGCAGTCTCAGACTGATTGATAGCGGCGAACGGAGCGTCGGCCTTCGATCAACAACCGACAAGCGGCGAAGCGCGTCGGCATTTATACTGTTGCCCTTGCCCAATGCCATGTTCCATTTCCCAAGTTTTTGTTATCGTCCCAAAACACCCACACGATTCTCATCAGTCCCGCGAAGAGCTCCTGTTTGACCCCTCGCATGAGGAAACGAACTTTTTTCTCCTCAGGCATGTCTGGGTCAGCCGTGACGGAATAGTCGGCTCGTTATGTGAGAACAGGCCGGGACTGTCAGCGACCGCAAGACACGCGCCGACAAGGCCAGCGGGACTTCTGCAGCCAATTGATCCACCTTGCCGACCTTTCCAGCGGATTGGTATGGACCTACTGGGGCCGTTTCCGACGTCGGTTTTCGGAAACAAGGGATCGTGGTAGCTACCGACTACCTCCCGCTACGCCACCGCTACGCCGAGACAAAAGCCCTGCCAAAAGGCAGTGCATCCGAGGTAGCTAAGCTCTTCGTCGAAAATATTGTCCTACGTCACGGCGCCCGGGAGGTCCTTATCACCGACAGAGGAACGGCATTCACTGCCGACCTAACTCAAGCGATCTTGGCATACAGCCAAACAAACCACCGCCGGACGACAGCGTACCACCCACACGACCAACGGCCTCACCGAGCGGCTTAACAAGACGATCGCCGACGTGCTGTCAATGTACGTCGATGTCAAACACAAGACGTGGGACGCCATTCTTCCGTATGTGACCTTCGCATACAACACGGCGGTGCAGGAGACGACGCATGCAGATATCTCCGTACAAATTGGTCTACGGAAGGAGCCCGGCAACGACGCTCGATGCCATGTTACCCAACGTCACCGACGAAGGAAGAAGAAACCTCGATGTGAGCGAGTACCTTCAACGCGCCGAAGCCCGACAAACTTGTGCGTCTCCGTATCAAGAATCAACGACAACCGACCGAGCCACCTTGGAAGTGTGGCAGCTTGGGCTAGTTGGTATGGCATGACGATAGTTATAGCGCGAGAACAAAACGACGACACAGAGACAAGAAGGACACGAAAGACACGAGCGCTAACTTTCAACTGAGTATTGCGCAGAGCACGAAAATATATAGACGAGACAGTGACCAAGGCACAAGAGCAGAACATGAGTAAGAAACCAAAAACAAACAACACAAATACAAAGGCACTGAAAAACAGCAAAGAAAAACCTAGAAGAAACCGAACCAGAAAGGTAAAGCTACCTGCCCGCACCGAATCCTTCGAGGAACCTGCGTTCCTTCTCGGACTAAGCCACGGAGGGCTTACTAATACAAGGCACCTGTTCGCGTTACCTGCCCGCACCGAATCCTTCGAGGAACCTTCGCTCCTTCTCGTACAAAGCCACGGAGGGCTTGCTAAACAAGGCACCTGTTCGCATGCCATCTGCGCAGCCTCGACAATGACCCGGGTGCTTACATCTCTGTGTTTGTACAACGTCGCGCTGTTTCGTCGAAGAGAGAAACACACTTGCACTCAGTGCAGTGCTGGGCAAGAAAACCATCTTTCCCGTTTTTAACATTGTTCGCGTGCCTCTCTGCCGATCGTTCAGACACCTTCGGGTCGTTCCGACATAACAAGCACCACATGAAAGGGGGGTCCTATAGACGACTTCCCGGGAGCAGGCCGCATACCTGTTTCGATGTTGAACTCTGCAATCTTTGATGATTTTGTTTCAGAGGGTGGTTGGTAGATTTGGTGAGGCTGATTAATTTGAACGGTGCTGAGAACAGGACACGAACTCCAACACGTTTTCCGATTTTTTTGAGCCTATGTGATATCTGGTGTATGTATGGAATCACGGCTATCCTTTCACGTTCTGTATCCGTGTTGCTCAGATTCTGTCGCGTCCTCTGCTCCGCCTTATTAGTCCGCAGGATCGTCTCCGCAACAGACGCGATAAACGCCTCGGGGAAACCTGAAGCCTTAAGGCGGGAACTTGAGCTTTGAAGCTCGCAGATATATTGTGGTTAGTTAGCGCTCGTGTCTTTCGTGTCCTTCTTGTCTCTGTGTCGTCGTTTTGTTCTCGCGCTATAACTATCGTCACGACAGCCACCGTTACAACCTTCAACGACGCTTCATGGAATACCAGCCCGGTGAACGTGTTTGGGTGTGGACGCCGATACGCCGACGTGGACTAAGTGAAAAGCTTCTGCGACGGTACTTCGGACCGTACAGGTGGTTCGACGTCTCGGCCCACTTGATTACGAGGTTGTCCCCGTCGGCA
>WOVY01002811.1:0-116654 GCA_013436015.1 Rhipicephalus annulatus
AAACAATGTACACTCAGAACCACAAATGCAGACACCTATAGCATTATGTTGCTGGATTGTTTTCTCCTTCTTTCTAGACTCATCTTCTTCAGAAAATAATTTCTAGTGCTCAATACTTGTCTTGTTCTTTTATTTTTTTCATATAACTTCTTGTTTACATGTACTTTTGGCCAAAGAGCACATTGGGGCTGCACTTGTTGCGATGGAGGGGGAAATGTTGTAGGCCCGTGTGCTCAGATTTCGGTGCCCGTTAAAAGAACCCAGGTGGTCAAAATTTCCGGAGCCCTCCCTACGGTGTCTCTCATAATCATAGCGTGGTTTTGGGACGTTAAACCACAATCAATCAATCAATCAAAGAGCACATGAAGGTACTTGTTCACCACAACGTATTGCTGGTTTCCTAATTGAACAAAAGCAATGTTCTCTTCAGACTAGCGCTACACTTTTCTGTTGAAAAGTGTTTCCAGTTCAGATTTAGAGTTATCGTAATCAGAAGCACGTTGTGCCATGTTTGTGTAAACACTTTTTTATTTGCTTCGGGTTTTCGGTAACACTGCACCAGTTCACGTGTGGCCTAGTTTTTGATAGTACTCTTGTGTGACTTGCATTGGACTTGGTGTCACATTTTGTTTTGATTCAACACGAGGTGCAGCGTTATAATGTGGTCCCTTGGATCGATATCAATGTCCTTTTTTTATTTTTAATGCACATCTGTTGGACAGTCTTTATTACCCGCAAATAAATCTCTGGAGTGAAATGTATATGAGGACACCTTTTTAAGTTTTGCTCTGTTCTTGCGAAATCTGAATATCTTTGTGGTATTTGTGTTTTTCGGAACGATAGTCTTCCTTGGGGACCCCTGAGCAAAAATTTTGGTCTGTCTGAACATTTGTCTGTTTGTCCACTTTTAACGGCATTGGTTATTTGAAACGGTCAACCTGATCCGAAGCGCCCACCAATGTTGCTCAAGAATCAGCGTTCATACTTGTGCAATTGTCAATTAAAAAGCAATTATTGTGCATGTCTGGGTCATCATAACAACACGTATATATTTCTGCATGTGCGTCTTTTGCTAGAAATGGCACACATAAGTAACTTTAAGGACCGTAGCGCTTATCACGCTGCGCTGACCATGCAACGCTTGCACGAAAAAGTGAGTGTTTCCAACGCTTTACTAAGATGAGACGGTAGTGGCACCTACCCGTTGCCTTGCGTTCTACACCTTATAACCTCTGAGACGGGCGTGCACACCCGTCTCAGAGCCGCGTGCTTCATTTTCTCAGAAAACTGCCAGATGGCTCTCATGTCTCACGTGTGACGTGACTTCATGCGGTCTTTCGCTGTATGCTCGAGGCACTTTAACGAGTGCCTCCGGAATATCGTTAACCGATTCTCTTGCGCAGAACATCAAATAAATGTTTTGTTCACTCTCTCCACAGGCAAGACTATCTTTCGTTCGTCGACATTTGCTGATTAACATGCAGATACGGGGCCAATTTTTGTTGTTTGTATTTTTGAGTTGCTTAATTAATTTACATTGCAGTATTTTTCAGTATGAGTGGTTGTTTGTTATGATAATTTGCTTAAACACAGTATTGCAAAATAGTTGTGTAAATATTATCACTGCCCTGAATAAAGTAGTGAGTATCTTAGATGTCATTCATTCTTAATTGTTCATACTTCAGTACATCAGATGGTGATGTGTGAACCCGTTTGAATTGATTGCATCCAGTAGTCCAAGTCAAGGTGTGTGGTGGCGCTTGTGCACTCATTTATTGTTATTGAATACAACAACTATGAGAAGCTTTATTCATACTACTGAGAATGACGTCCTCTAGTGATTCTTAGACTGGTTTGGCTATATTTTTGACAGAACTATCAATTTCCCATACATTGCAAGCTGTAGCTAGCTTTCCACTTGGTGCTGGACTTATGATTCTGTCTTTAACCCTTTGTAGGGAAGTGGTACAAATTTGTGTTCAAAAAACTCGCAATTAAAAATTGCTCAAATCAGGGCAATTCTTACTGGTCGTTTGGTCTATCGAAGGTATAGGAGGAGTCATTTTTTGAACTTTTCACCTTGGCCTACAGCTATTGGGCAAAAAGCTAATTCCATAGGTCTCATAGTTTCATCAATGCTGGCTATCCATTGCAGTGGCCTGAATGAGCACCTTGAAAACATTGCTTCAAACCATTCTTTAAATTTCCCTTTTTGCCAAGTTTTACAGAATAGAACCTAGCAATTCACTTGTACCACCAATTCATTCTGCCCATTATTCAGTTTCTTCGGACGAGCCAATTTCGAGCTTGTTTTGAATTATGATGTGTGGCAGTTTCCGGGCTGTAGCTAACCTCAAACCTCTCTGGGAAGACACCGACACAGACTAGCAGCCCATCGTTACTCCGCCGATGCTCTGCCGCAGCTTCCAGCGGCTGCTGCCCCTCTATAAGCTGTGAATTTTTACAACGAAGTTCTGGTTCTGCACAGGAATCTACATTCTAGATATAAGTTTTTACTCCCGTGTCTCTGTCGAAAGGTTGCAGTGTAAATTCTGTGTTCATAAAAGAATGTGTAATCTTAAAAAGAAAGTAAAAAAAACCATAATTTGTGTGTCAGAAAATTTTAATCTCGCAATAACCGAAAATGCCTACCTCGATTTCCATGGAAAGATGTTCGGTAAGCAACAAAACGTGCAAAAATAAAACGCGGGTGGTGACGTCATGAATTTTCACAGGATCTACTTGGTAATACGAAGTTTCCAATTAGTGAAAATAATGCAGAATTTGCTCCAAGTTGACCAATGATTTATTGTGCCAAGTAGGAGGGAATTTTTTTTTGCCAGTGTTGCCCACAAAATGTTCTTTTTCTTGGTTCTAGAAGCTTTGTATGCCTCGTAACGGTATTTTGAAAGGTATTCATTTGCTAAGGAAGAGCTTGGCAGGCTTCATATACTGAAACTTGCATGTGCTTCGATTACTGGCATTAGGTATGATTAATGAGAGGGATTAAAAAAACTTAGCGAGTAAGATTATTTTATACTGCTACTCGTTTACCTTGTGTTTTTTCTTATGTTCTCTGCTTCTTGTTGATTTTTTTTTGCAGGCTTTATCAAATGGATCCTACATTTTAATCATCATTACTTACACAGCTGTAGTGAATTGAAGGCATTTTTATTGTGCTTTCTTTTGTACACAGTAACATACATTTAGGTTTTCTGGCATTTTCAGTTGAGCATGTTTCTGTAAAGATTTAGGAGATAATCACAAAACACATAAGAGAGACAATCAGTGTCTAATGAGAAATTATACTCGTAAAACTGTAGGGTTGTTAATTTCACTGATATGGTTTTATTAAGCGATGAGCAAGTATTGCGCTTGAGTTTTACGGAACCTGCAAAGTGGCGGAAAGTGTTAGAAAGGGAAAGAAAACAACCACCTGTTTCTAGCACAATGCCACAAGAAAATTCATACTGATTTCATTGTGGATTCGTGCTGCAAGCGGGTCGTGTTCTTCTTTCCCTTTCTTAACCCTACTGTCACCTTGCGGGTTTCCGCGAAAATCATATGCGATACTTGTGTCTATGTAGTTAGAGTTGTCGATGAATTTCACCCTCACGTTGACATTCACTAGCTTCCTGGTTAGCTCAATAGTAACAGTAACAGTCCCCTAAAAGGCGCTGGTCCTGGATTTAAACCTGAACCAGGACGAATTTTTTGGCAACAAAGAGGCTTTCTTTCCGAGAAATTCATAGGGATTTCCTTTTGATTTTGGCACTACAAACTGGTCATTGTCTTTTTTCCCTTTTCTAACCATTGTATATGGTAATAGTTAGGCGCACATTTCGTGGGCATCGTCTCGACCTTGTGCTAGATTGTCTAAACAAAGCACGACCTAAAAAAAATGCCATTTTGCAGAGCGTCAAACACTCGTTCTTGGCCACTTTGTAGACAACGAGGAGATACAACCTGATCCAGTGAAGACGGCAGCAGTGGAAGTCTTAAGCCAGCCTCGATCAGTAAGAGAACTATGAAGCTTTTGGTGACTATGCTCTTCTTACTTTCATCGCTCCATTCTTGCATTCGCTAATGTCGCGCACCCATTGACGTGCCACTTCAAAAAGGCGTGCATTTTCAAGGGACCCCGGAATGTCCGTCCGTTTTTCGAGAATTCAATTTCCGCATGACGTTCCATTCTATTCTCCGATATTTCGACCCTATGGCTTCCCCGGAAGGGTAATAAAACGCTAGCGGTGTTGGCGCTGTTTTGGTTCAGGGCATCGATACCAAAGAACATGTTGTGGCATATGCAAGTTTCACCAAGTCTGAGCATAACTACACTGTTACCGAAAAGAAATGTCTTGCAGCGGTTTTTGCAGCACTTCAAGCCATACCTCTAAGTATGCTCCTTCACTATCGTGAGAGACTATCATTTCCTGTGCTGGCTCATCAATCTACGCAATTCATCCGGTTGACTTGCACGTTGGGCACTTCTTTTACAGGAGTATGACTTTGCGGTTGCCTATAAAAGTGGGCGCTGGCCTGCTGATGCAGATATTCCTTGGTGGCTGCCGCTTCTCACGATAGAGCGTGATACAAAAAACTTCGACGGGATCATCACATTGCCAGGATTTCCTTACAAGAATGCATTTAGCACAGAGCAGCAGAAGGACGGTGCTCTGCAAGAACTCCTTGCTAGTGGACGAAATTCATCGGCCATTGTTTTTGCATTCGCGATGGGCTACTGTACAAGAACTATTATATTACAGGTTCGAGATACCTTCTGGTAGTGCCGAAGAGTTCCTGTGTTTCTATCTTACAAGCTATGCATGACTATCCAACATCCGGCCATCTAGGAGCAACGAGGACTCTACTAGCTTTAAAAATAGTTTTACCGGCCTAACGCGTCAGACTACGCAGCAATAAGTGTCTACCTGAAATGAATGTCAATGTTGCAAACGTCATGCAAGTACCAATTCTGGTCGACTACATCCTGTGCTGCCTCCAAGAACTTCATTTGAATAAGTTGGAATTGACCTGCTTGGCCCCTTTCCCTGGCCCTCAATCGAAAATTGTTTCATTGTTGTGTGTGCCGATAGTCTGACTTTATACTGTGAGATGGCTGCTGTACCCTAGGCTACTACTCGTGATCTGTGCTTCTTAATGCTACCCTCTGTGATTCTCAGACACGAACTTCCCAAAGTTATCATTTGGGGCTGTCGATGCCAGTTCATGGCAGACGTAGTCGAAGACATGCTTTGTCTATTTGCTTCATGTTTTCAATACTCTACGCCCTATTAACTTCAAACAAACGGTCTTGCCAAATGCTCAAACACCGCTCTCACGCACGTGCTAACTGTGTTTTACGCATCAGACCACCAAAATTGAGACGATGTTCTGCCTGGGTGATTCCACGAGAGATTGACATGGGTCCAAAAGTTGATGTTTCAGATTTCATTGAGTACAATATATTTCGTGCACCTCTCACGAGGTAGCACGAAAGTCAACTTCGTTTTATGATTAACGACATAACTTACGAGAAAAAACATATCAAACTTCACCAACATGGAGGCACCAACTTCGTCACCTGTCATTTTCGAAAATTGCAGATGCTATAAAAAGACAAATATTTTTGTTTCAAGGAAGATATTTTTTTACCTGAAATGCATGTTTATTGAAGAATGAATTCATGTGGTTTCAAGTTTGTAGACCTTAAAAAAATAAATTTTAAGAATGTCTAATTTTGCGACAGTTTAAGATAAGTTACGTATTCCCCATTTTTTTTTCTCCAAAAGTATTGCAAGCAGCGTTTTTAAACTTGACATGTGTTAAGGACATAAAGTGTTCATTAGGTACATAAGTTATTGTTGCCGTACGGCAAATGTAATTTTTCATATATTGCCTCAAAGTACTCATATTGGCAAAAGTACACTCCAGTGAAATTTGAATAATAAAAAAACCTCATCGATTTTTCTCAAAATCTCGTAAATAGACAACCGAAGGCCATGATACAGTAATATAGAAAATCATGTTGCATAATTTTGTTTTCAGTGACAATATCCGTGGTACAAATCAGAGCTTTTCGAGAATGTGCTGATAAGGTGAGAAATCTAGAAATCGGAACGGAAAAGCGGCAATAAGCTTCAAACGCGAGTAAAACAGACAGCGGCACTGCCGCTGTCTGTCTCCTTCTTTCTCTTGTCCCTCGTTATTGGCGCTGTTTTTTATGTGAATTATGTGTACCGACTCGCCCAAGCAACCACGTTAGCTACCGACAACTTGCCCATTTGCACACTCTTGCTTCGTAAGAACGCTCGAAGGTACAGTTAGACCGACGTTGCCGACATGTCGTATATGAACACGGCGACTTGTTGTTGCTTTGGACTCCAGTGAGAGAACATGAATTATGTGTGAAATTGCTGGCACGCTATGTTGGACCATGTATCAATATCGACTGCGTAAGGGAAGTGAGTGACCTCGTTGCTTGCCTGCTAGCGAATAGGCAACATTCTGTAAAACAGAACTTACACATATTGCTTGTTTAAAGCCGTTCCGTTCTAGAGAGGCTGTGTGACTTGCCTGGTGGGCTTGATCAGTGCGCGGAGAGATGTTACAATCATACTTTGAGTATGTGCACCTGTGTGTTGTGAGCCTGGCGCTGAGGGAGGAAAAGAGGAAAGGACGTGTCTTGCAAAAGCGACAACCTCAATTTAAGTTGCTTGGAGGATTTCAAGATAACCGGTTGTGCCGCCCACAATCTCCTCCGACACCAGCGCAGCTTCCGCCGACTGGTTCGCCCTCTGTGGTGCTTTGATGCCGTGAAGTATCCCCGTCCTCGGACTTTTTCGACCAGCTCTCAACTTTTCTATCTCCTTTTCTTTCCGTCGCTTGCGTCATTCTATTTATTTCTGTATATCTTCCCACTAATCTTTTTTTATCCCTCCTTCTTCTCATTCCTACTAGGCACTGAGCCGTGTCGCCAAGGGGCAGAGAGAAATTAGTGCCTTTTTTTTCTTCTCAAGAACCACTATATATATAACCTCGGTTCGAACTCAAGGTCGCCCAAGCTACCGCTGCGTCGCGTCTACCAAGTTCGTGAAAGTGGCAATATTGAGATTAAGCCATTGTGGGCGATTCCTAATTTCTCGTCGCAACCTGAAGCCTTTGCAATGCACCCACATACACTAAAACACTACAGGATCATCTAAGAAAAGGAGAACACTTGCAAAAAACAAAAACAAAAATTGACAAAAAAAGTCGGAAGACACAGTGCCACACTCGCAACAGAAAGTTTATTGGAAGGAGACGGGAATGTATAAATGTAATATTGCAAATGTATAGTGAGGTCAGCTTCAGAAAAAAAAATGTTTAGGCACGCATTATAGCAGGAAACTTGCATTCATTGATCCCAAGGTTCTTGAGATCAATTTTAAAGCAAGTGGAGGTACTGGAAAAAAATTATGGTGTATTCCCAGCGTTCAGTTATTATTACAATGTAAATTATTACCAAAATGATGTACTGGCTATCATAATATATTTAGAAAAGATTGAGTGACCTACACAAGTTGCCCGCACTAATTTCTTCACGTTGAACATTCCTAAAATGTAAAAAACAATAGGGAAGTTTTGCTGAGAAATCCGATTTCTATCATATCATTAAACTCAACTGCTTTCATTAAAGTGACTGTGTCACGCAAAATATTTCTACAAGAAGGGAAGAAACATAAGGCAACAAACATGCTTAAATCATAATTGGCTTAGTGTATGCACCCATTCCTCACCAGTTGTGGACAGAAATGGGGAAATTCGCATATCCGATTGACGTGCCCATGTTGCTATAAGTTTGTTAAAGGCACTAAGATTTCAACAGGCAGAGTGAGAGCACTGACTAGCATTGCACACTCGGAATATCTTGAGTGTCCTGTGCCAACTCCTGAAATGTTCATACTCAAAATGTTTTTCGCAAACGTATATCACCTTGACCGAAGAGGGGTGTTCGATCTTGGTAATTCAGACTTTCACCGCTTCTTATGGCCATCATTTTTTTTGCCCATAAAAGAGTGATAGGTTCATGTTCAAAAACATCTGTAATAATTGAAATAACTAAGAAAGTTTTTATTACTAATTACAGAGCCTGAAGCTCAGGAGGTCTGCTGAGTTGCACGCAACGTGACTAAATGCTTTCATTTTGTTGTTCGTGCTGTTTAGGAAGCATACCTGAATTTCCGGCACCATTAAAAGAGCTTGAAATACTGCTGTGCTCTAGGAGGTGGGTTTGCACGTCTCATTGTATAGCGAAGCCAGGAAAGAGTTATAAAATCCAGCCTTTGCATTTGCTGTGCCCTAAGAGAAAGGCTTCGCTATCTTGCAGACTAAAATCGAATAGTTAAAGCGCCATTGTAATTGGAAACTTGAGAAATGAGCTCTATCTCAGCTTAATAAATCCAGAATTTTG
Source organism: Rhipicephalus annulatus (assembly GCA_013436015.1). NCBI lineage: Eukaryota > Metazoa > Arthropoda > Arachnida > Ixodida > Ixodidae > Rhipicephalus > Rhipicephalus annulatus. Next base: position 8,453 of record WOVY01002811.1, read on the forward strand.
ATCATTTAGTTAGGTACTATACCAAAGCATACCTGGCAGGCTTATCACACACAGGTAATCTTAGTATCTGTATATGTTCCTTTGTATCTTTGTGTGTGTCCTGTGATCATTGCTATGTTATCGTGGATGTTTAGTGGAATTTTTTAGAGCAGACTAAATCCAGCAATTGCCATGATGTACCTTGCTAAATGACGTATACAATTAACTCCTTTCAAAAGGTAGCATTGTCTTTTTCATTTTACAATTCCATCACTGCATTTGATAATGTCACTAGGTAGATGTGCTGTGGAAAAAGAACCTTAATGGGCTGTATTCACTCAGCTCAGTTTACGAAAATGTATACGAACTCTGTCACTGCCTAATGCTTCCATTCAACTGTCCGGCTTCTTCAAGCTTTTTTTTTTTTTGCTGGATGTTCTAACATGTTTATGTGACCTTCTTGAAAATCACTTTGTATGTTATGTTTGAGCTCATTTACTGCAAATGGAAATTTCATTTTATCAAATCCTAATAAGTAACTGGCTAGCCCTATTGAAAAGAAAATATTGATTTGAGAATGCAGCTTGCTCTAACTTGACATGGATATCAAGAATGCATTACATGTAGCAGTGCTCCAGAGGCTGAGTGCCAATTCGCTTTTAGTTCATCATTTCTCACGCATTGTCTATTTTCTTTTTTTAGGTGTAAGTCTTGAAACCGAATTTGATGCCACTGTTGGATGGAAAAATATTACTTGTACACCCACTGTATTCCCTGTAATTCTTGTGTCATTCTCTCTGCCTAATTTGACTGCTTCTTTCAATTGTCTGTGCATTATGTGTGAAGTGTGTTAGATTTATCTCTTTATTCAGCCTCCCATGTTTGTACTTTCAACAGGATATATTAGACTCACATGGATCTTCAAGATAGTTTGATGATTATTCATTGTTTTTGCATGGTCTTGCATAGGTGAAAGAATCTTGATTCTCTTGACCTTTAAAAGTTTCAGGAAATAAGGTTGCTCAATAAAGTTGTTACCAACCAACCAAATAAGGTTGCTTGATAGTCAGATGCACTTAATTTGTTGTATTGGCATCTGTTCTTTGCTTCATTTTCTGTTTTTCATGTGATCAGACATCTTTTGTTAAGTTAAGCATCATTACACGGAAATTATGGATTAAGGCCAGTCTTTTTTTGGTACTTTTCTTAGAACTCAATGATTCACAAATTGCATGCATTTCTGTGTTCTCGTACTTTGTTAAATATGGTTATGCTAACAATTATCAAATTCATTAGGATATTGTAGTTTAAAAACCAGGGTAAAGTCCAGAAAAAACGGAGAAATATACACTTCACGCTTGTAGGTACTAAGTTGTGCTCCACTGCAACACAGTGTTGACCCGCGGGCAGCATGCCACCTGCCCCTCGTAGCATTAGTTCATTGAGATGTCCATTCTATTAGGAAATATAAAGAGAAAATAAAAATAAAAATATTGAGCGATGTGACAGAAATAAGGCTGTGTTCTGGCTGATGAACATGATCAATAATCATTTTGAAGCAGCTGTGTTGGAGGCAAAAGCCCCCCAGCAGTGCGATCGCGCAAACTGCTGCAGCAACTGCCAATTAGAAGTCACATGCGTCTCGAGTTCCATCAGACGGTTCTTTATTAATTTTTTTATATTCCCACAAAGAAAGGGTAAGTCATGACGTGTTGACGATGCTAGAAGCATGCGACACTGCTCTAAGCGACACTGCTCTAATGTAGTGAAGCCCATCTTGTTTTAAGCTCATCATGAGAGCATGTTTTCTTTTCTTCTATATTTTTTTTTTGCCCTGCATAAGCAAGACGGTGGGCATCTCCCTGGTAACTCATTATTACTTTAGCTACAGTGCATTGCTTTCTGGCTTTCAAGGGTCATTGTTTCTATGGATATGCAGCGAAATCAGAATCGGAAATAGGCACATGGCACACAAAGCTTTCTATGTAGTCGAATCGGCGCTAACCACTCCTCCGAATCATGCTCTCAAACATATATTGTGAACAAGGCCACTAAAATCCTTCAAAATATCCACTATATTGAAATAAACAGTTCGAAAGAATTAGGTGATATTGTACCTATATTTTGGTGTGATGAAAAATTTCAAGTTGTCAGTGGTGTAATGCAATTTCATGATGTTTCTCTTTTGTAAGAAACGGTAGAAAATCACCTGTCTTGTTTTTTTTTTTTGTGCAGCTCTAGCTCATCCAGCCACCAGGTAACTAAGGACGAAGAGAAGACACACCGTGGATCAGCCCCCGCTGCCACTTTATGACTATGAGACTGACCACTCGTCCAATCTAAAAGTGCACATGAGGGTTGACCCAGGAGAGCGGCCATTTCAGTGCCATCTGTGTCCCCGGAGCTTTTCTCAGAGAGGCAGTTTGGTAGTTCACATACGTGCACATGAGGGTGAGCGGTCACATAAATGCCCGTTATGTCCTCAAGCGGTGTCGAAAAGCAACCTTACAGGCACTTGTGCAAACACAAATGCAATTGATGTCATATACACTGATCACTTCACATGCTTCAAAATTTTAACAATTCTTGCATTCTTTCGTCAGTGTTTACATGGTGCATTTTTCAGTTGACACAGCTTGCTTCTGGGTACATAAAGCTCCTTGAGATTTTACAATATTCATTAATTAAAACTTGGCCTTTCTGATCTCACCGTTGATTCTTCACTGTGCTTCTATTGCCTTTCATACACCGGTACTGCTAGCACTGTCAGTAGTGTTGCTTGGGACACGTTACTGGAACCCTCTAACACTTCTCGAGCCATTAGCTACTCATTAATGAAGTGTGGACTGCAGGAAAGACCACGTCTGTCGGAGTCACCATAAAATGCAAGGCAAACAACAAATATCTTGGCCAAGGTTTCAACGCAGTGAAGTAATTACATACAACAAACAGCACCCAGTCACTGTGGTAGAAGTTAATGTGCCGTCTTTCACCACGGCGCATGTGTTGTAACAAAAATGTAGTGCGACCAGATAAACGTCTTGCAACTATTCTCGTTTTCATTGCCGTCACAGCACTACTAAAGTGGCTAAGATATTGCCATGTACGTTTGTTGTTTCCAAAAGCGATCACTTTCATGTTAAGCTCACAAATGTGCTTTTTCTGGGAGTGCGTGTGTGTGTGTCTCTTTTCTCTTTTAATATATGTATATAATTTGTTCTATATGCTTTGCAGTCTTATTGCATATGTAGTACATGTGTGCTTCCTTACAGCAGTTAAGCATTTAGCAATTTCGTTCCAAGTGTGTCATCTCCTTTGTATTTTTTACTTTTTTACAATCCGACAAAAGCTAATTGTGTTTTCCTGTGTCTATTTATGACTGACAATTGATGTAGGCACTACGGGGAAATATAGTCATCAATTTTATCTATGCCAGATTTACTATTATCTGTGAGCTTTTCTAATTGCACATTAAAACATTTAACGTCTTACCAGTACTGTCATTGTGGTGTTCATTTGAAGCTTGGCAGACTTTACCTTGCCTCTATCTGCGGAAGCTTAATAAGAATTGAAAATATTTTTATAATGATAAATCGAGAGAAAGTTCTTCCGGAAAACAGGCTTACAGTGATTTCATGCGCTAAGCAATAAAATGTGCCACATTGCAAATGAGCAGTTGTAGAACAAGTGCGAATATGGGATTTTCATTGTCTCACCAAACATTTCATTCTGAAAAATGTGTCTCGGTGACAAAGTCTGGAGTAAATTGAACTAGTCAGTATTGTTATGGTGCCAGGAAAGTTCAGTAAATAGTTTGGTTTTACATAGAGCGATAACCTGTAGCTTTAGAATATGTATTCTTATTGGATACGTAATAAAGATGCCTCACCGTAACTATAAATCCAAGCCAGTTATCTTTTAATCCTCACTCATTACGGTCTTCTTCCGGAGTCTATAAATTGCTCTGAATTGCATATGTATAACAAAATACATAATTAATGATCCTGGAACATCTCATAGATCATTGTAGCTGTTTGTTCATGGTTTGCAGCAGTGATAGTCCCATGTAGATTCGAATGTGCTGTGAGCAAAGCACTCTTACAAGTCATGCAATGTTTGACTGAATGTGCAAAACATAGTGATTTTCAAGTTTTTTGTGCATTAGTTGGTTAGAAAAAAGTTTCCACTCGAAGCAGAGTTTATTCGTGAAAACATTGCTTGCTCAAGCTTCAAAGACGAATTCCAAAACTGCTTTCGAAAATAATGTTTTCACAACTGAAAATGTTGCCTTAATTCATTGTTTGTAACCATATTGCTTTTTTTATTTTTTATTCCTATTGTCAAAATGTTAAAAGAATCTGAGGGGCACTGTTTGGATGAAGAACACCGCATCAAAAATTTTGTGTCAAAGGCTGTATTTTATAAGTTTTAGATAATACCACCATTGCATTTGTTATTAGGATTGGGTCATTTTATTAATTTTCTGGTGACTTCTCTTTTTTCAGTTGTCTTTGCACATTTTATGAAGTGTCATGTGATTGATCTTTTTTATTAGGCTGACTTGCCTGTACTTTTCATAAGCTCTATTAGATTCATGTAAGAATCATTGTGCCTGTTTGGTGTTTTTTTTTTGTTGTAGGCACGCTTAGCATGGTCAAAATACTGACACTTGCATGGCCTTTGATTACAGCAGTTGAATATTATTGTATCAGGTGAATAAAAAAAAGACACCTCGCCGCGGTCGTCCAGCACCTATGGTACTCGGCTGCTGACCCGCAGGTCACAACATCGAATCCCGGCTGCGGTGGCTGCATTTTTGATGGAGGCGAAAATGCTGCAGGGCTGTTTGTTCAGATTTGGGTGCATGTTAAGGAACCCCAGATGGTCGAAGTTTCCGGAGCCCTCCAATACTGTGTCTCTCATAATCATATGGTGGTTTTGGGAAGTTAAACCCCAGATATCATTGTCATGAATAAAGAAAGACAAATTAACTATAAACGTTTTTGTAGATAGCTCTATATGTTTTTTTTTTAATTTTGCTTTTATAATTTTAATTTCATGTTTTTTGGTATCTTTATTAGATGGACCCACTCTTTTACTTTTCCGCCTCATCGCCTAGACTCCACCTATAGATTGATTTGGTTTTTATAGTATATTATGTGATGGGAACATGGATTTAGGTATTTTGGTACTTTCAGCTCATTGCTGTTGAGAAACCAAGCAGAGGTGTGGTATGGAGTATATACACTTAAATAAGTATACTAGAAGGAAAATGTATGCCCTAGATATGAAATTGGCTCTACATCGTTTGATAAGGCAGGTCAGAGTTGAAATGTGTCATGATATTATTACTGAAAAAGGCCCTGCAACACTTGTTTAGCATGGTGACAAAAAGCTGGGTATTGGTAGGCAAAGGTGCTGAGAAGATGATATTCAGGAATTATTGTGTAGCATGCGGTATAGAATTTTCAACTCTCAAAGTTATCCAGAGATCACTCTCTCGTCTCTTGACGAATGATGCCGTAATCTGGAATGAACAAGCATTCACGAAAAATCCATGGCATTGGCTGATTTAAGCACTGTGAGCTGCATATTTACGGAGGTCACCACAAGATGGTGTAATGTGCTCACATTTGCCTGGAACAGCACTGAAACTAAATCATGACTTTCAAGGAAAAAAAGAAAGGTCATCAAGGGCACTGATGGAGGCACTTGCTCTCTTCTCATCCCCTCTTGCACCATTTTCAAGCCCACTCGCTGGTACTAAATGCAATAGAGAGTGCTTAAAGCACGTGGCAAACTCCTGTAACCATGTTTGTACTCAATGCATTCTTAAAATATTTGACAGTCTATTTGTGATGGAATGAACTGCTTGAATTAAGGCATTTGTTGGTTACTTGCAAAACCGTTGCAGGGCCCCATTAAGTTATGGGCTGACATTCTAGTATTGAGACGTCATTGGTGGTGAAGCCACAGTTGATTGCTTCTCCCCTATATTGTACAAAACCTGGTAAGCTTTAATCTCTGTTAATCTTGCTGCATTTTAATTCTTCTTAATGACATACCTGTGCACTGGACAAATTTTATTGGTCCTTGTGCTGTGCTCTCTGTTAGAAAAGTGCCCTTAAGACTTATTGAGTTTAGAAGCAGTTTATTATTAATATTGTAGTATGTATTCAATAATTTAGTTAGCATTTTAACTATATGGACATCGCAACTACAATGTCATAAGAATGAAAGCAAAAATACTTGAGCACTTGGATATTATGTGTGCTTAGTAAAGAACTCGAGTGATAAAAAAATGCCTCCTAACCAACGCATTCTCATTATTTGGAATAATGAGTCAAGGATTTTTATTTTCATTAGGTTTTTTTGGTAAGGAAACTAAAACCATTTCCACGCCTGTGCAATTTCAGTAAACAGTGGAAATGGCAAAAGGTAAATACAGATTCAGGCCTTTCCTTTTCCCCTTTCTGGTTTCTTTATGTCTTTATCTTTTTCTTCAGCTTCATTTTTCTAATTTGTCGCCTTCCTTATCTCCTGTTCGCCGCGGTGGTCTAGTGGCTAAGGTACTCGGCTACTGACCCGCTACTGGTCGGGGGATCGAATCCCAGCTGCGGCGGCTTCATGTACGATGGAGGCAGAATTGTTGTAGGCCTGTGTGCTCAGATTTGTGTAGAACCCAAATGGGTGGGTAAAGAACCCCAGGTGGTCGAAATTTCCCGAGACCTCCACTACGGCGTCTCTCATAATCCTATGGTGGTTTTGGGACGTTAAACCCCACATATCAATCTATCAAATCAATTCCTTATCTTCTCTTATGTCACCCTCTTTTTCTTCCTCTTAACCCTTGCATCACTGTGTGTTCTGCTCAGTTCATTTTCTCATTTCTTGCTATGCTACGCTGTACATGGGTATGTCACTATCACTTCCCTTTCCCAGCCTGTTGTTAAACTTCACTATGCTTGCTGTAATATGTTCGGAGATGTTTGGCACATACTCGCTTTCTGTGGAGCTAGTCACATAAACTGGCCCAGTGAAACACTTAAAGAGCAGTGCTCTTTAAAGGGATTCAAAATTTACCTGTTCTGTTATTACTTCTTGTGTGTGTGTGTAGCACCGAAGTGGTCCACGCATCCAGGAAGTGGGAACGGTGAGAAGTCGCAGCAGGGATGCCGCCGCCGCTGCAACTCATGTAACTACGAGACTGATAGAGTGTCTGATATGAAAACCAAGTCAGGGTTCACACTGGTGAGCGGCCATTTCAGTGCAATATGTGTTTTCAGTACTTCTCACAAAAATCGAATTTGGTAGTTCACCTACGTGCCCACAAAGGCGAAAGGCCACATAAGTGCCACCTCTGCCCTCAGAGCTTTTTAGTTATATCTACTCTAGTAAGACACTTGCGCACACACACATGAATGAGTGACCACACAAGGGCCACCTGCGTTCCCGGAGCTTCTCTAGGAAGTCCACATTGAGAAAGCATCTGCTCTTGCACACAAGCGACCAACAGTTCAAATGCCCTTTATGCCCTCAGACATTTGTGTGGAAAAGCAACATCAGCAAGCACTTGCACATGCACAAATGCAAGTGAACAGTTCAGTAAGAGTTCTTTTAGCTCCTCCTTTCAAACGTGGGATCGTATGAGTCTGACTTGGTTTTTACAAAATTCTTACAGTGGTAAATATTTTATGGAAACTCTGGGCCTAACTTCATGGGTGATATCACAGGACTGAATCCTGACTGTGGCAGTCATATTTTGAAAGTAAGCTAAATTTAGCATTGTCAGTCTACTTAGACTCAGGTCATATTCAAGTACTCTATGTGGTAAAATTTAAAGCTACGTGCTTCGTTAAGGTTGCTTTGTAGCCACACGATTGTTTCAGCTTGTAAAATGTCAATAGGTAATATAGTTTCAAAAACAATATACACTCAGAAGCACAAATGCAGACACCTGTATCATTATGTCGCTGGGATCGTTTTCCCTCGTCTAGGCTCGTCTTTGTAAAATAATCTTTATTGAGATGCGGGTCTTGTGTGCTTTTAATTCTTTCATATTACTTTCTTGTTTACATGTACATTTTTTCAAAGAGCACGTGAAGGTACTTGTTCACTAAATGTATTGCTGGTTTTCTACATGAACAAAAGCAATGTTATCTTCGGACTAGCGCTATGCTTTTCTATTCAATAGCGAACCCAATTCTGAGCCAAATCAATTCAGAGTTATCATAATCAGAAGCACGCTTTGCCATGTTTGTGTAAACACTTTTCTTTGCTTCCAGTTTTCGGTAACATTTGCACCAGGTCACGTGTGGCCTAGTTAGTTATCGTGCTCATGTATTGTCTTGCATTTGACTTGATGTCATTTTTCACTTTGCCTTCAATACGAGGTGGAGCTTTATATTGTGATTCCTGTGATCGATATCAATGTTCATTCTCATGTTCAATGTACAGCTGCTGGACAGTCTTTATTACCTGCAAATAAATGTCCGAATTGAAATTCATTGGAGGGCTCCTGTTTAAGTTTGCTCTGTTTTTATGAGATCTGAATATCTTTGTGGTATTTTTGTTTTTATAGTTTGTATTTACGAGTTGTTTATTTATGGTACATTGCAGCATTTTTCAATATGAATGCTTCTTTGTTATCATCAGTTACTTAAACACAGTGTTGCAAAATAATTATGACAAATATATTAAGATGTCTGTCGTAACACGCAATGTTGTGGGAATCTACACTCAAGATATAAAATAGGCTCAACTTCATTTGGTTATTGAGGTTATAATTGATATATCCTTTGGTGTAATTAAAGTATAGGCTTGAAAACTATTCTTAACAAGCTGCTCATGATTAAACTGCACTTGATGTCTTCCAGCCTAGAGCTTACTCCTAATCTCATATACTTTCCTTGGCATCTTTGTAGTGCAATTGCACAAAGTGCTGGAGCAACAGCCAATCAGAGGTTCACATGCATTTCGAGTTTTGTCAGACTTTCTTTAATAATTTCTTTATATTCCCAGAAAGAAAGGGTAAGTCATGACGTGCTGACGATCTAGAAGCATGCGACATGCTGTCTGCGTGACGCTACTCTAATGCAGAGCAGCCCATCTTGTTTTCTACTGATTATGAGAGCACGTTTTCTTTTCTATCATCATTTTTTTTGCACTGCCGGCAATTTCCTGTCAACTCATAAGTCATTATTACTATTGCTACATTGCATTGCCTTCTGGCTCTCACGGCTCATCACTTTTATGGATATGCAGCGAAATCAGAATTGGGAAAACGCACATAGCACACAAAGATTTATATGTAGTCAGATAAGTGCTAACCGCCCCTTTCATTTATGCATATAATTGTACATTGTGAAAAGAGACATTGAAATTTTTCATAATATCCAGTATTTCTAAATACAAAGTTTAAAATAATGATGTTTAATTATAGTTATGTATTGGTGTGATAAGAAGTTTCATGTTGCTGAAGGTGTAATGCGATTTCATCACACTTCTCTTTCGTAAGAAAGGGTCCAAAATCACCTCTCTTGATTGCTTTGTGCAGCTCTGAGATCATCCAACCGTCAGGCAATTATAGACGGTAAAAAGACACATCGCAGTGGCATCGCTGTCACTTTTGTGATTGTGAAACTCACCACTTCTCCCATCCGAAAGTGCGCATAAGGGTTCACACAGGCGAGCAGCCATTTCAGTGCCATCTGTGTCCTCAGTACTTCTCTCGAAGATCGAATGATGTAGTTCACCACTGTGCCCACAAAGGCGAGAGGCCACATAAGTGCCACGTCTGCCTTCGGAGCTTTTCACAGAAATCCCATTTGATAGACCACCTGTGCACCCACAAAGGCGAGTGACCAGATAAATGCCACCTCTGCCCTAATAGCTTTTCGATTAGATCCACTCTGGTAAGGCACTTGCGCACTCACACGAATGAGCGACCACACAAGTTCCACGTGCGTTCCCGGAGCTTCTCTCAATGTTTCTCATTGACAGAGCATTACCACGTTCATGCTGGTGATCGACCGCATAAATGCCCGTTATGTCCTCAAGGTTTTGCATCGAAAAACAACCCCAGGAAGCGCTTGTCCAAACACATATGCAATTGGCTTATTGTACATTGATCACCTCACATGCTTTAAAGCTTTTAACGATTCTTGTATACATAGTGCATTTTTCAGCTGACGTAGCTTGCTTCTGGGTGTGTAAAGTAAAGCTCCTTGAGATTCTAGAATACCTGTTAGTTGAAACTTGCTGGCCTTTCTGATCTCACCCTTAATTCTTCACTCTGCTTCTATTTCCTTTCATACACCGGTATTGCTAGCACTATCACTAGGGTTGTTTGGTACATGTTAGTGCCACACTGTAACACTTCTCAAGCCAATAGTTCGTTATTTATAGATTGTATGAACTAAAGGACAGACCACGTCTCTTCGAGTCAGTATGAAAAGTAAGGCAAACAAAAAATATCTCAGCCAAGATTCTGCTGCATTAAAGTAATTATAGGCAACCTTCATTCATGACCAATTTCGCAAGAGTGCATGGTGACGTTATGTCTGCCAGAAATGCTTCTTCCAGCACTGCTATGTGCTTAGGTGGTTGGTGGTGTTATGTATGTTTTAGTGTTTAATGTATAATTATTTGGTTTATATTTCATGAGTGCTAAAGGAACCCCACGCTAGTAGTCTGCATCACACGCAAATAAATATTGGGTTTGAAACATATGCTATTTTCTTGTGAGATCCAATATTTTTTTTTTTTCATCTAGGCTCTGTAATGTGTGCATTTTTCACAGTTCATACAGCATAGTTACAGTGCATAAAGTTCTGCTTGAAAAGAGTGAAAAAATGTTTCTGTTGCAGCAAATCTGGAAAAAGAGTTTTAATAAAAAACCTTGCTTCTATCGAAACACAGGCGAGCTACTCTGGTGCATCGAAAATGAATAATGTGTTGTAGGCTAATACTTTTTAAAATGGTTACTTCTAGAAGTAATGCATATTAGTGTTATGGGGCCTCCATAAGCAACCACGGGTTAATTTCACGAGCTGACGCTCTTGCTAGAAACAGAAGTCTAAGTGTATGGGCGCTTTTACATCTTGTATTGTTGAAATGCAACTGGTTTTGATGAATGAATGTACGAAAGCTGAGCATGAAAGCTCCTTAAATGTTGCACCTCCTATGGCAACTGACAGATTAAGCTGCTATGCTCGACGACGCATGTCCGATACCCAGTCAAGGCTGTCGCATTTCCGAGCCGGGGAACAGCACCCAGTCACCGTGGTCAAAGTTAATGCGCCGTCTTTTACTGTGGCACATGTTTTGTAACTTTAACGTGATACGAGCAAATAAAGGTCTGGTTTTTATTGTTGTTTTCATTATCGACACTACACTACTACAGTGGCTAATTATATTGCCATGCACGTCTGTTGTGTACAAAAGTGGTCATTTTCATGTTACCCTCACAATTTTGCTTTCTCTGGGACTGCATGTGTTTGTCTTCTCACTTTTTCACTGTATATTATTCGTTCTATGTGCATATTTTCATGTTGACGAGTCAACATAAAAATAAGATCTATACATCTACGTGTATCGATAACATTTAATCGGCATTTCCATAATGTGCTTTCTTCAGTTTACAGAACCTACGTATTATTAACGTCGTGTGCACTTTTTCTTAGAAGAAAAGCACAAGTCGCAAATGATGTCTTATATACGTGCTCTCAACATCAAATATATTGCAGAAATTTCTGTCTTCCAAAACCACTTTAATTCACGTTTATAATGATAACTATAAACTGGCACTTAATATTTAGAAAGTGCTCGAACCTAAATGGACATGTAACGTTCGAGTGTGCGTAATGCACACACTTGCATGATTGAGAAGATAAAGTGCGTGAACGCCCATTGAATTAACGTGTGTGGCGTTAGTGCTGCCTTTTATGATTGCGCAAAATCATGCAGCGTGAAGGTGCTTTCAAGTGTGAAGCACTTCAGGGGCCTAGACTATCGTCACTTGGCCTAATGCAAGCAAAACCACATAAAAAATTGAAAAGATGAAGCAAGTGAGAAATAGAAAGAGATAACGAAGGAAGAAAGATGGAAAGGGCAAGAGAAATAGATCAAATTATAGAGAAGAAAAAGACAGAAAGAACTGAAAAAGAAAAGAAGAGGAGAAAAAAAGCAGACTTATTTCCAGCCCTGAACTTCCTTTAGGCTTGCTTTATGTATAGTTTTATGTGCTAGAAACCTGCGCTCCTACATCAGTCTGGCTCTTAGCTGTTGTGCTATACTTACAGGGAGCATTGACACCATGAGACTGGTTTTAAATGTGTAGTCTGACAGCAGCAATTCGGCCAGCCTCGCCCTGGTGGTCTAGTGGTTAAGGTACCTGGCTACTGACCCGCAAGTTGTGGGTTCAAATCTCGGCTGCATTTTCAATGGAGGCAAAAGTGCTGTAGGTCCTAGTGCTCAGATTTGGGTGCACGTTAAAGAACCCCAGGTGGTCAAAAATTCCAAAGTCCTCCAATATGGTGTCACTCATGTACTGGGTTTGGAACGTTAAGCCCCACATATCAATCAGTCCGACCAGCCTCATGCCTTTGAGGCTTTCTATAAAGTACAGCTGAGTGGCAATGAGCGAAACTGCCGTGGAACCACAAATCTAACACACCAACTACATGCGGTAAGTGTGCGAAGTGCACGAAAAACCTTTTATTTACTAAGTGACATTGTCGATGTATATCAATTGAATGTCCATTCAGTGTCCGTGTGGTACTTGCAACCCTACGTGGCCGAGCTTTTCATAGTCGCGGGTACATGTAATCTTCGAAATTTAGATTTGCATGGATATCAAAGAGACATTTAGAATGTCCACGAGAAACATACCATGGATATGTCTACGCAATATTTGTGGTTAACTGCGTTATGACAACCAAAGTGCTTGGCTACGCGGTGGCGTCATCGACCCTATTTGGTTCGATACATTTTCTCATCTCTTCATATGAAATCAGAACATCAAATCAATAATCGCTGAATGACCAATGCAATGTTGGCCGGAGATAGGTAAAGATGTATACTTTCTCTGGCGCCACTGGGATGAATTCATGAGCGTTGCTGATGGCACCAAAAAAGTGTTTCTGATTTTTTATATAGATTTTTCTCGATTTTACACATTTCATATATTCAACATCTGCATAAAAGTAATTTGATCTGTTGGAAAGCTTATAAAAATCGACGTACAAAGCTTAACACATGCTTACTAGACGAGTTGCACGGTGCCTCCTTTTATTGACGTGGCAGAAAGTTATGTGCTGCTCAGGGAGTTTCGCAAAATTACTCTCGGGGAAAACCTTGAAATCTTGGCGATAATTTGGAATCGCTGACTTGGTAGACACCCTGATAATTAAAAGAACACTGAAGTGAAACAATAACCCAGGTGCAAATTCGTAACTGTTAATCCAACTGGTTTCGACTGGTTCCCGTTGGTAATGCAGCCCAGTTGCCAACTGGGACAAGTGGGGAATGCATTCCCAGTTAGGAATGCGTTTCCGAATCAGAAATGAAATATTGTCAGTTGGGAACAGGCTTCATTCCCGCTTGGTGCCCAAATATACATACGCTCCATCTTGCTCAAGTAATCTTGAACGTGGAAATAATTATCATTCTAAGAACATCAAACACTCCAAAGAACTCAATGTTAAAGGACCCCTGGCACCAAATCGGGAAGCTCGAGATGCTTGTGTTGTTTGATTGTCTTTCATGCGAAGCCACATCTGAGCGATTATTAGGGGTTATCGCGTTGTCTAGAAAATATTTTAATTGGGTTTTAAAGGAAGGGTGCGCGCTCTTCCGAGTATTTAGGTAGAATCGACATCGTCTGTTGTTTCACATTGACCGGGATCCCCTTGTGGCGTTGCAAAATTCAAAGCAGAGCACGCACAAGCGCAATACCCCGACTGGGACAATAGTCCCAGTGAGGACTATTGTTCGTCACCCGTCTCGCTCCGTTGTCGGGCTGCTCTCAATGTGGTTTTGGCTGTTTTCACCAGGAAGGCTTTCCTTTTTTTTTTCTGAGGGGGTAACAAGGATGACTAAAAAATTGCTTGAGTGGAAGCTCCCGCAATGCCTTGCCAGAAGTGAAGCCACCTTTTACCACTACCAAGATGGCGGAAACGTGCTCTTCTTGGATAGTGCCCACTTAAAGATCAAGTGGCTTTGATATGTTTCGTAAATGCTACGTTAGTTATATATTAAAAGATAGTTGTTGCCGACGAAATAACACACAGAAACGAGTATGGATGTCTGAATCTTGAAAGAACTTTGCCTCCAATTAGAGGCACACTGAGGAAAGCTACTAACTGTAAGACGCACATGGAGCACTATGTGACCCGAAGAAGTTCCCACATTAAACTCGTTGGGCGTGCGAGAGAAACGCTTCGTTTTTAATAGCTCAACGGTGATGCTTTATCATGCCCCTACGAGAGTGTACTAGAAGTGCACCCCTACTAAGACGGCCGCCATCTTGCCAGAGGAACGGCTTTACTTGTGCCGCTGTGCACAATTATATCCACTATAGTAATTTGTTTAATCCTCCTTGGAGTGAAAGCCCCCACATCTTTTCATTCTTCACCAACCGCGGGTCTCCCTAATTGAAAAGAGTGTGTTTCAGCGTCTCCCAAGCTTGAGCGCACGTGGACCTATGGCGCTGCACCGCTACGGGGCGCTAGAGATTGTTATGTTATTTAGGCGGGCGTTTCGAGCTGACGCAAAATCGTTTTGAATTAACGCCGCCAGCAATATTTATACGATGTCTTAAAGCATTTACGATATAATTACGGCATGGCCAGATGCAAAACTAGAAATTACTGTAAAAAGTCCGCAAACAATACTTTTATTGTCAGGGGTACATTAAAGGGGCCCTGAAACACTCTTCTGAGTTACCATGAAATTAATTCACAGGAAAGCATATCGTGCCTGTCATAAGTTCAACTTCGCAAAAAATTTAAAGAATCCGTCAAGTACTAGTAAAGTAAGTAAGATTTTTCACGTGCTGCAATCGCATTCTCTCTTCTCTCGTCCCAACGAAAGCACTGTAACCTAAGCAGGGATAGAGTTACTGTATATGTAAACGTATCATATACAGTAACTCTAAGCAGGGAGGAATGCTAGAGGCAAAGAAAAACCGCTACCCACGCCTCGCGACCTCAGATCGTGCGCGCGGATGGATGGATGAATCGATATGGCGGCGCCTTTAAGATTGGGCGGTGGCTAGCGCCATCAAGCCGTAATACTTAATGAACCAAAACTAGATTTTTTTCTTTAAATAGTGAGGTTGAGGATTCGTACTTTGCAGTGAAGCGTTTAATTTTCACTTGTGCCTTCCCTTTAGCACCAATCAGATAAGCCCCTTCTGGTTAAGTATACCGGCTTAAAGTCTATTTTGCCCTCCCTATCCCTAAACCCCAGTGCTTTGAAAAACTCTGTGCCATCATCCTGAACTATAGGTTGAGCCCTTTACAGAACTGTATCAAGTGCTCGGCCGTTTCTTCTTCCTCTCCACACGCACTGCATACCGTGTCTACCCCTTCGTATTTGGCCCGATATGTCTCGGTTCGCAATACTCCCGTCCTGGCCTCAATAGTAGA
The DNA here is from genome assembly GCA_013436015.1 of Rhipicephalus annulatus. Taxonomy (NCBI): domain Eukaryota; kingdom Metazoa; phylum Arthropoda; class Arachnida; order Ixodida; family Ixodidae; genus Rhipicephalus; species Rhipicephalus annulatus. Next base: position 24,082 of record WOVY01002811.1, read on the forward strand.
GAACTACCCCGAGTATTATCATAGATCCTTTCCTTGGCAATTTCCTGCTTAAAAGTTTGATAGATCTCTAGTGCGGACTTCTTAATCATACCAATTCTCCACATATCAGTCTCAGCTTCCTTCACCTTCTTTTTAACCGATAATTGGCCCCCTGCTGTTTTCTAAGTATTTACCAGTCAGTTTTCTGGTTCGCTTCTTCCGTTTTGTATCGACATTCTTCATGTACAAGTAGCTGAAAACCTTCCTTGCCCAATGCTCTTCCCCGATTTCTTTCAATCGCTTGGAATGAAAAAACTTTATTTCAGTCCTGCAGGACGCGCTTAGCGCGTAGCGGGCGTTTCCCACGTAGGGACCAACAGGGAGTACCTGGCGGCCGCTTCGTGGGCCTGCTGGACGGCCCATTGCTGGTCGGCGAGAAGTGAGCTCCTGAGGGACCTCTCCCACTTGCTTGAAGTAGAGTCGGGAGGAGTTGTTCTACACTCCCAGAGCATGTGTGCGAGTGTCGCTGTGTGTCCACATGATGGGCATGTGTCGCTGGGGTATGCATCGGGATAATAAACGTGAAGCGTGGCAAGGTTTGGGTACGTGTGTGTCTGTAATAGGTGTAGGGTTAATGCCTGTGGTCGGTTAAGTTTCGGATGTGGGGGTGGAAAAATGCGGCGTTCCAAGTAAAAGTGCTTTGTAATTTCATTGTACGTAATTGGCGCATCCCGATTGGTATCTAACCCAGCAAGATGAGGTTGCCCTGTGGCAGTGCGGTCGGTAAGTGCGCGCGCTGCATCATGGGCGATCTCGTTGAGGTTGGATAGGGCACCCGGCAGCTGGCCGAGATGGGCGGGGAACCAGATGACAGTGTGGTGCTTCAGGGCACTCGGGTCCGCATTGCGCAGGATACGTAACGCCTGGTCGGAGATGACTGTGCGTTCGAAGGCTTTGATGGCCGGCCTGGAGTCGCTGTAGATAAATTCCTGTTTGCTGTCGAGCATAGCTATAGCTATAGCTACTTGCTCCGCTACTTCGGGTTTTCAGGTGAGGATTGTGGCTGAGTTAGGTGTCTGCTGCGCAGATGATACCGTGACCGCGGCGAAGGCTTGGTTGTTGCGATAGGCAGTGGCGTCCACGAACGAGACGTTGTCCGCTTCCATGTCTATGCGCTTGAGAATGGCGGTCGCCCGCGCAAGGCGCCTGCCTCTGTTGTATTCAGGGTGTACATTTCGTGGTATGGGAGCGATCGTGATAAGGTCGCGGATTTCACGGGGAATTAGAGTCAACTCTGGGGGGTCCCTGGCCCTCGAGGAGAAGAAGCCGAGCTCGCGCAGAATATGGCGGCCCGCCTTGGTGGTAGAGAGTCGGGTTAACTGCACACGTTCCTGAGCTTCGGCGATCTCTTCTAGCGTGTTATGTACGCCAAGCTCGAGGAGTTTGTACGTTGGAGTGGTGATAGGGAGGCCAAGGGCTCGTTTGACCACCTTGCGAATAAGCGCATTGAGTTGATCGCGCTCAGCACGCAGCCACTTGTGAATAGCGGCAACGTAGGTAAAATGACACAAAACAAACGCGTGTACGAGACGCAGCAGGTTGTCTTCTTTGAGGCCATGGTGCCTGTTGGCTACTCTACGTATGAGTCGTATGGCATTCTCAGTCTTAGTCCTGAGCTTGTGTACTGTTTGGGTGTTGGTTCTGCGGGACTCGATGATCATGCCCAGGACCTTGATGGTGTCTACCCTGGGTATAGTACGACCATCTCTGGTGTGGAGGGTGATATTGCGTTCCGCCGGAGGTTTCCACCCTTTTGGCTTGGCACCCCGGCGTTTGGGCAAATATATCAACAGCTCCGACTTCGCAGGTGAGCACCTGAGACCGGTGTGGTCGAGGTAAGACTCGGTGGTGTCGATAGCCTCTTGCAGGGCGGACTCAATGAGGCCATCTGACCCTGTGGAGCACCATATGGTTACATCATCCGCATAGATAGTGTGATTTGGCCCGTCTATGTTTGAAAGTCGTTTGGAAAGCCCAATCATCATGAGGTTGAAGAGCGTGGGTGAGAGGACGGATCCCTGAGGAGTGCCCCGCTGCCCGAGTTCCACTTCTTCCGACGCTAGGTCTCCTACGCGGAGGATGGCTCTGCGTCGAGTGAGAAAAGAGCGGATAAAGTAGTAAAATTGATGACCTAGGCCAAGGGCTGCGATCGCTTTCAAGATTGACGAGTGCGTTATTGTATCGAAGGCCTTTTCTAAATCGAGACCGAGTATTGCACGAGTGTCCCGAGTGTTCCCGCCATCTAGAATTTGATGCTTTAGGAGTAACATGGCGTCTTGTGTGGATAACCCTGGTCGGAAGCCAATCATGTGGTGCGGGATGCAGTCGTTATCTTCGAGGTATCGACCAACCCTGTTGAGGACGACGTGCTCAGCCACTTTGCCCACGCACGACGTGAGATATATGGGGCGTAGGTTATCTAGGCTCGGCGCCTTTGCCGGTTTGGGTATGAGAACCGTGTGAGCTAGTTTCCAAGCATCGGGTATCTCACCCTTTTTCCATATCTCGTTGATAGTGTCAGTGAGGTAAGTGACGGAGGAATCGTCCAGGTTGCGTAGGAGCTTGTTGTTGATGCCATCGGGGCCAGGGGCTGAGCGGCCATTGAGCTCATGGAGAGCTCGGCGCACATCTTCAATAGAGAAGTCAGCGTCTAAGTTAGTGTTGTCGCTGCCAGAGTAATCAGGTTGAGGGGTCACAGGGCTCGGGGGAAGCGGGAGATATTTTTCCACGAGGTCTTTGACAACATTTTCCGGTGACACTGTCCGTTTAGCCTGATGAAGTATCTTCACGATCGAATGACGCTGATTTGTGCGGGTGTTGGTTTCATTGAGGAGGTGTTTGAGTAAGTTCCACGTTTTGCCATTTCGAACCTGACCATCAATCGAATTACAAATTTCGTCCCACTGCTGTTTTGAAAGGATGCGGCAGTGATCCATCATGGTCTTGTTCAGCTGAAATATGCGTTTGCGTAACCTCCGATTAAGGCGTTGGCCCTTCCACCGGGCCAATAGAGACTGTTTGGCCTCTAGTAGGTGGGCGAGACGACTGTCCATCTTTTCGGTTGGAAGGTCTGTGCTGACAGTTTTCGTTGCCTTGTTTACATCAGCTTTGAGCTGGGCCGTCCACGTCTCGAGGCTCGGTGGGGTATCAGGAGGAGGTCGTTGTGCGCGGGTCTTACGAAGGAGGTCCCAGTCAACCCACGTGTACGACTTGGTCTTCCTGCTTACTGTGGGGAGGTGTACAGCCAATATGAAGTGGTCGCTACCGAGATGTACCGCGAGGTTGGACCAGTGGGCGTCAGAGATATTCTTGACGAAGCATAGATCCGGCGTAGTATCTCTTTGCGTGGACGTACCAGTGCGAGTAGGGAAGGCCTTGTCCGTAATGAGAATAAGGCCCATGTCCTTCGCATTTTTCCAAAGCTCGTTACCTTTGGGTGTGTCGTACGTGTAGCCCCAGGCGCCATGCGCAGCGTTAAAATCGCCTGCAATCACTAGCGGGTTAGACCCCGCGAGACGGACAGCTTTCTGGAACAAGCGTGTGAATCTTTGTCTATGGTGGCTGGGACTACTGTATACATTGAGCATGTATACGCTTTGTTGTGATATGTTGCCAGGGAGAATTTCGACCATGACGTGCTCAATTTCGGGCACATTGAGACTGTGCGCGGTGCAGGTAATCTTGTTAGCGACCAGGGTGGCGATACCGCGTCTTCCCGAGGGGCCGGGCAACCACTGGTACCCGGAAAACGTGGCGGTTGGTACTACAGTCTCTTGTAATAGCATGATGTGAGGTTTGGCTTCGTGGCTACGGAGGTATTGCTGCAGGAAAGCTTTCTTGTGGGTGAAGGTCCTGCAGTTCCATTGCCAGATTCGCAACTCGTCAATTGGCCTGGCCATCTTGAAACATTTAGGAGTTGGCCTCAGCACCCGGCGGGTGCATAAGTGCCGCGTGATGCGGTGGACTGGGCACGACTGTACGTTACGACAACGGCATATCAGCGGCAACAGCAGGGGCGACGACGTGATCAAGATTTTGCTCCACTTGGTCCAAACGATTACCGTGTACCGCGAGAGTAGACTGCACGAGAGGCATGCTTTCGCCAAGAAAGCGAAAGCTTTTTCAATCGCCGATAGCGTGTTCTTAATGTCGTCTAACTCTGCCTTTAAAGCTGGCTGGTCGTGGGCGACCGCGCGTTTCTTGGGTGCGCTCTCGCCGTCGTCGTTATCGGCGCCTACGGGTTGCGGCTGCAACGGAGTGACTGCATTGTCGTCGTTGTCGGTTGTGGGCATAGCAGCGCGTGCGTTTCTGTCAGTTTTTAGTTCGGCAATTGCGACTGTGAGTTTACGTATTGTTTCTTTCATCATAGCATTTTCGTGCTTTAAGATCGCTATCTCAGATTTGTTGTGTGTATCATGCTCTGGGAGTGAACCCGACCCTACCTGTGATGTAGTGTTTCCTTTTCTCCGGACGGCGTCCGCCCAAGTGAGAGGTCCCCGCTTATTTTTGTTGGCGTTGCCTGGCGATGGTGGTGCCGATGGGCTAGGAGATCGTTGACGCGAGACCCCGGTGAGACTGGGGTGAGGCCTGGAACCAGCATGAGGCCCGGAACCAGAGTGGGAGCCGGAGCGTGACCCAGGCCGCGAACCTGAACGGGAACCGTGACGTGAACCAGAACGAGACCTGGAGTAGCCTCGCGATACAGATCTGGTTGAGGTCCCCCTTCGCGCGCTGCGGGAGTGGGTCCGAGGGTGGCTCCGGGACCTCGATACACGCACGGTGCGGTTCCTGGGACGACTCCGGGATCGGGACCGGGATCGGCTGCCATCGGATCGATCATCTGTAGAAAGCTTCGAGGCCTGGTCGTCGTCAGCGGTTGCGTAGAACTCGTTCATTGCTTTGTAACTGTTGTGTCGCGTCGAGTGTGCTCGCTCCCATCATCGTCGGCGCACCACGTATGGAATGTGGTAGCGTTCTTTACATTCCCTGCCGGCAATGAGGTGGGCTCCTCCGCAAAGCTTGCATGTTGGTGTGCAGCGGTGTTCTTTTTCGGGGTTTGGCACGCTGGAGCCTCTGCAGATAACGTCTCCAGGTTTCGGGCACACGTCCGCTCGATGGCCGAGCCGACCACAGGTGTAGCAAATATTTATCTGTCTACGGTATAGTGTACATTGAAGTAGCACCGATCCGTATCGCACAAAATTGGGCACACGATCTTTCAATCGCTTCTCAAATTTTATCTCGCTGCTAGCTTTTCTGCCCTCAAATGATGTACATCCCAATCACCTTGTAATCCCTGATTTGGTGTATTCCCGTGAGCTCCTAAAGCAAGCCTAGCTATTCCACATTGCTTAAATTCTAATCTTGCTTGAACTTCTGACCTCATGCACAAGACCGCATTGCCGAATGTCAGACCCCGAACCATGACCCCTTTCCATATTCCTCTCACAACATCATACCTATTGTAATTCTACAGTGCCCTATTTTTCATCACTGATGCATTCTTGTTACCTTTAGTCGTCAAGTATATTTCGTGTTCCCTTAGGTACTCGGTACCATTGCTCAATCATACGCCCAGATATTTGTATTTATCTGTTATCTCTAGCGTGACTACCTGTATTCAAAGCTCACAGCCTTCATTATCATTAAAAATTATGATGGTTGATTTTTTCTTACTGAATCTGAAAACTAACTTATCTCCCGTTACCGAAGATGTCCAACAATCTCAGCAAAACTTTTTTGTCGGCCATTAGCACTATATCATCTGCGTACATCAATGCTGGTAGTGACTGTTCAATGAGTTTTCCTTGTTTTACGAAAGAGAGGTTGAAGCCCAGACCACTTCCCTCTAAATTGACCTCTAATACTTGTAGGTACATCATAACTAATACGGATGACAAGGGACACCCTTGCCTAAGCCCCTTTTTTACCTCTGCAGGCTTGGATACCTGTTTTTCCCACTTTATAACTACTTTGTTACCTTTATAAATATCCTTTAAAAGATTAGTTACTACATCTTTCACGCCTAGTGTGTCCACTATTCCCAACAATCCCTCTTGAACCACGCTATCGTACGCTCCCTTTGTATCCAAAAATTCTTGCCACAGGGGCCTGTGTTCCTTTTCTGCTATTTCGATGCACTGCGTCAGTGAGAACAGATTGTCGTCCAACCTCCTGTGTTTCCGAACCCCATTCTGCAGTTCCACCAGCACCCCCTCATCCTCTATCCATACCTGCGGTCTCTCCTTTATAATCTGCATCGCCAGCCTGTAGACCACTGATGTATCTGTTATAGGACGGTAGGTTTATGTTAGCTTTGTCCCCCTTTTCTTTATAGATCATACTCATCCTGCCAAGTTTCCGTCCATAGGGAACTTCACCATCGATTATTATTTTGCTCACTGTCTCTCTCAAAGCCTGCTAAGACTTTGGACCTAGTGCCTTTATCAGCATAATTGGAATGCCATCTGGGCCTGTTGATGTACTACTAGGAATTCTTTTTTTCAGTCTTTTCCCACATTCCTTGTGAAAATGTAGCCATTACGTCACTTGATTGATTCTTGTATATTGTGGTACATGAAGCGCTTCTTTGTTGAAATTTTTCTGTAACCGTTGTTCTTATATATTAGATAGCTCCGTGCCCTTCTAGCGTAGCACCTTGAGCTGTAGATATAAACCTCTGCTCTAGGCTCATCTCATTTCTTAGAGAGTTTAGATTGTTTCAAAACTTCGCAGCTGCCTTTCTATGTTTTTTATGTAGTTCTGCCAGTCACTGAGCTCCCTTTCTTCTAATCTTTTCTTTGATCAGAAGGGATGCATCCCTTCTACAGCTTAGAAAGATTTCCCATTTTCTTTCAACATCACCTGTCGGTTCACCCCGCTGCTTAGCATGTCTGTTTTTCCTAGAGGCTTCCTGACATTTTGCTATGGCTCTCTTAACTTCCTCAACCCACCAACTTTTGGGTTTGTGTCTTCTTTTCTGGGGTGACTTGTCACGTGCCTTAGCAAGCTCTAGCTCAAATAGTCTAATTAGATTCGTGTATGTCCACACTGTTTTATTATCCTCAGTGATTACTTTGTCAATTTCTTTAGTGGCTATTTCAATTTGGCTTTCTGAATAAAAATTTTCCTGTAGTTGCTCGTCTTGTCTCCTTCCCACTTTCACTTCTCTTCCAAAACTTAGCTTGATACGTTTGTGATCACTACCCACACTTCTGCAGCCACCTTCATCAATGTGCATTTCCCTGAGCTTATCATACATCCTATGTCACATCGGTGCGTAATATATCGTGGACTGCAGCCTTCCTACCTCCCATGTTATTTGCCCTTCACACTTCTCGGAACTGTTGCAAATGATCAAATCAAGCCTTTCACACATATCAATTGACATGTTTGCTTAGCAACGCCAGGATACGTGGATAGCGTCTCTCTTAGAGTACCTGTCTCAGACGTCTCTACGTACCGACAACCGTTTACTTGGGCGAGCTGCTCGCCATTTTACCATCCGTGACGGTCTTCTGTACCGGTCAAACTACCTATCTGATGACCGCAAATGGTGGCTGGTAATCTCTCGCCACCTACGTTCTGACGTCTGTGCCACTTTCCACGCGGATCCGCAATACGCCCACGCAGGTGTAGTGAAGACGTATGCTTGCCTACGAATTCGATATTACTGGCGCAGAATGTACCACTTTGTTAGGCAGTACGTCCGTTCATGTACCTTGCGCCAACGCCGGAAGAGCTCCCCTCGCACAACAATAGGTCCACTCCAGCCACTGCCTTGTCCTTCTCGGCCTTTTGGCCGCATCTGAATCGACTTGTACTGTCCCTATACCATACACAACAAATGAAAACCGCTGGGTCATCGTAGCCATGGACCACCTCACGCGCTATGCCGAAACTTCGGCGCTTCCCGAGGCCAGTGCGCGTGAAGTCAGCTTGTTCATTCTGCACAACTTGTCCTTCGGTATGGTGCACCCAGTGAGCTTCTCAGTGAATGTAGGCGTTCCTTCTTGTCGGATGCTGTAGAAGCCCTCCGACACGAATGCAACATCGTGCATCAAACAACCACCACCTATCACCCCCAAGCCAACGGGATGACCAAGTAATTTATTCGAACGCTGGGTTACATGCTCTCCATGTATATTTCCGATGATCATACGAACTGGGACCGCATACTGCCATTCGTTACTTACGCTTACAACTGCGCAATTCAATCTACAACTGCATTCTCCCCGTTTTTCCTTCTTTATGGTCAGGAACCTTTGTTATTCTTGGACACTACCCTTCTGTACCGCCCAGACCCTTCAAAATCAACGACTTTGGCTGAAGCCGCCACATATGCTGAGAATGTCGGCAGCTCGCACGTGCGCTTACTACGCACGATCAGGCTCGCCAGAAGCACTCACATGACCGATGCTCATCCCCATCGTCATATGCGCCTGCAACAATCGTGTGGCTCCACGTGCCATTGTCTGCCCCAGGCCTTTGCTCAAAGTTCATACCCAAATATGACGGTCCGTACAGGATCCCGCGACAGACATCACCAGTCAACTACATGGTTGAACCTATTCAGCCACCTACAGATCAACGGCGCCACGGGCGCGAAACTGTGTACGCCAACCATCTAAAATTTCACTACGACCCACCAGTCCTGCATGTGCCATAGGTCGCCCGGATGGCTTGTTTTGCACCGGGGAGTCAATGTAGTGACAAATACGGGCTCTGCTATAGAAACGACGAAGAAGACGCTTGTTGTGGCGGAGGTTCGTGCTATTGCAGCTGCTGCTGAAACCACTGCCTGCTGTCTCACTGCTGTTCGGCCCTTTAACGGTTGCCTTACTCTGGCGTGGTGTCTAACAGTATTCTTACACAACGTAATACTTTGTAGGCTCCGAAGTACTTGCTCAGACGTTTTTCGCTGAAACCTCCCCGTCTAACAGAAGTCCAAACCCAAACTTGGTCACCAGGTCGATAGCTAACTTGTCGATGGTGTATATTCTACCTTCGGGCATAAAGCTAGTTGACGCACTTCCTCTGCACGCCGGAATGTGGCCCTTTACGCCAGGAATCGACTGCTCATGCTCACCGTTGGCACAAGGAACCACGCTGGCCGCCGTGATTCCTTGTGACAACGGCCAGCGCTATTTGCACGCCTCGACCGTAAACGAGGCGGAAGGGTTCGAATCTTGACGTTTTCTGGTTTGCAGTGTTGTACACAAACGTTACGTACGCAAGGATCTCGTCCCACGTTTTATGCTGCACATCCACGTACATAGAAATCATGTCTGCCAGCGTTTTTCTTAAGCTTTCTGCCTGGCAGTTATTTTGGGAGTGGTGTGGGGTTGTATTATGGTACTTCATGACAATGAGATTGAAGATGTCGTCCAACATTTCTGCCATAAACGCTGTCCCTGGGTCAGTGATTATGATTGACGGGGCCCCGTTTCGAAGCAAAATGTGGTGTATGGAAAACTGCGCGACTTCGGATACTGTAGCACGTGGCAGGGGCTTCGTCTCAGCATAACACGTGAAGTAATCAGTTCCGACGATGATCCACTTAATTTCGAAGTAAGACAAAGGCAACGGTCCAAGAATGGCGAACACGGTGGATCGATTGGTTGTAGGAGGCCTGCAGGTTTTACAGGTAGTGACTTCCGGCGCTGACATTCGCGGCATCCTTTCACGTAGCGTTCCACGCAAGCTCCCAGTTTAGGCCAGAAGTATAGCTGTCATGCCCGTTGGAGCGTCCATGAGTAGCCTAGATGGCCAGATAATTGATTGATTGATTTGTGTGGTTTAACGTCCCACAACCATTATATGATTATGAGCGACGCCATAGTAGAGGGCTCCGGAAATTGCGACCACCTGAGGTTCTTTAACGTGCACCAGAATCTGAGCACACGAGCCTACAGCATTTTCGCCTCCATCGAAAATGCAGCCACCGCACCCATCCCGCGACCTGCGGGTCAGCCGAGTGCTTTAGCAACTAGAGCACCGCGGCGGGGCATCACTATATGTCCGCTCATTATGGCAGGCTAATATGATGTCATCTCAAAGGTGTTGAGGAGTGAATAGAAGATAAGATCTGCTGCCAACACCGGTGTTCTTTTTTTCTGTATAGTATGCCAGCTCGTGAGCAAAATCCCGGCTTTTTACGCGAAAGTAGACGTGGAATAGACGCGGTGCTGCCTTCTAAGAAATTGATGATGGGCCTCAACTCGGGGTGCTTTCGTTGCTTACTTATGAGGTCCGCTATACCGAGAATCCCCAGGAAGGCACTGTCCTCTTCTACAGCTGTATGATCGGATTTCAGAGGTGCTCATGATAGCGTGTCGGCGCCTTCATGCTTTCTACATGGTCAAATTACATGGGTTGCTAAACTTGAAACTAAAAGTGACCGAAACATATTGCCGCAGGCATCAACGCCCGCCAACCATTGAATCACGCCTATTTGAGGAGGGGACAAACAACTGAATAAAAAAACTCAAGAGAGAGAGAGGAAACTTTATTAGAACTTGGCCGGCAGCTTGGTCTTGGTGGCCTCAGATGGCGGCGCTGAGTCCCTGAACTCGGGCGGCATCTTCGGCCTACCGGACAGCCCAGAGCTGGTCGTTGAGCTCCGAGCTTCTGAGCGCCGCCTCCCAGCGGCGGCGTTGCCGACGGAGAAGGTCCCCCGCGGCTCCCGCAGACGGGACGGCGGCGGAAACGAGTGAGCTCGAGGCTTCCTGTTGCCTGGTATTGGCAGCCGCCATAGGCGCATCGCGAACGGCGGCCGTTTCTCGACCATTGTTACCGGCGCATTCCCAGAGCATGTGGCGCAGCGTTGCTCTGTGCCCGCATGCTTTACATAGATCGGTAATGTGTAAGTGCGGGTAGCAGTGGCGTAAGACGACCGGGCTGGGGTAAGAGTGGGTTTGTAGTAAGCGATAGCTTACGACATCGTGTCTGTTTAATTTGTCATGCGGTGGCGGGAACTTTCGCCTTTCCAGTCTGTAGTGTTGCGTAATATCTCGGAACGTGATGAGACGATCACCCCACGACCATTGTGGTCTGTGTTGTCGCTGCGTGTCTGTCGAAGTGTCTCGATCCGGCAGATCAAAAGCCCTGTTCTCGGGAGCGGGGGCGGCGGCCACGGAATGTGCCGCGGCTCGGCGAGTGAGACCTCGAGCCGCGGCGTGGGCTGCCTCGTTGCCCGGAAGCGGGACATCGGTGTGTGCCGGGGTCCAAAGGAGGAAGACTGTTAAATTTTGTTGTGGCGATCGCGACGCTGAGTCACCATCACCGCACATCTTAAGGATGCGGGCCGCTTCCCGCGAGACGCGGCCGCGCGCGAAGCCGCGGATGCTGCCTGCGAGTCGCTAATTACGATCGTAGCGTTCGGCACCGTGGCGATTGCTAGGGCTATCGCGGCTTCTTCGGCCGCCTCCGTATGTCCCGTGGTCACCGTGGCGCTCGCGAGGCATTTGCCCGCACGGTCAACGACCGCAGCGGCGTGTGCGTGTCTCCCGTCCCCATATCTCGCGGCATCTACGTACACAACTTCGTCGCTAGTGCCGTACTTCTTTTGAAGGTCACTAGCTCGCTGGTTACGGCGCCCGACGTGGTGCGTCGGGTGCATATTCTTAGGAAGCGGCGGAACAATTAGGCGGTCGCGAACCGAGGCAGGAACATCCGCTTTTTCTCCCTGCTGAGTGTGGTACCGGATGCCAAGTGACTCGAGGATGTGTCGACCCGTCTTAGACCCCGACAAGCGTTCGTTTTGCGAAACGACATGGGCCTCAATTAACTCGTCGAGTGAGTTGTGCAGTTCAAGTTCTAGTAACTTTTCAGTGCTCGCATTCAGTGGAATTCCAATTGCTCTCTTGAAAGCCTTTCGTATTATACATTCGATCTTGTTTTTTTCTGAGCCTAGCAATTTGAGGAAGGGGGCAACGTATGTTATACGGCTTATTGCGTACGCCTGCACTAGACGGATCGCGCAGTGTTCGCGCATACCAGTACGTCTGTTCGTGATACGACGTAGGAGTCGGATCGTGTCGTCTACCGAATGACGTAGTCTTCGCACCGTCTCACCATTATGGCCGTTTGCCTGCAGGTGTAACCCCAGAATTCTAATTTTGTCTACGTGTGGAATGGGAGTGCCATCTGCCAATAGAACGCTTATTTGGTAGCACTCCCTTTCCTCGTCGCGCGGGGTTTTGCGACCTCTACTTGTAGGTTTGTAGATTAGAAGTTCCGACTTGGTTGCCGAGCATTCGAGGCCCGTTCCTCGCAAGTACTCCTGAACTTCGTCTACACCTGCCTGGAGCGTACGCTCAACGTGACCATCACAACCTCCGCCGGGAACCCAGAGGGTGATGTCATCCGCGTAGATACTGTGATACAATCCTTGTATGCCTAATAACTTCTCGGGTAGCTCCAATAGAACTAAATTAAAGAGTAATGGCGAAATTACGGAGCCTTGTGGCGTGCCCCTCGAGCCCATCTCAAATTTTTGCAGTTCCACATCTCCAACGACGACGCGTACGCGTCTGCCGGCAAGGAAGTCACGTATGTAATTATATGTTTTTTGTCCTAGTCCTAATGTTTGAACTCTGTTTAAAATTGCTTCGTGTTTAACGCTGTCGAAGGCCTTTTTAATATCTAGGCCAAGGATCGCCTTGGTTGAGCTGGTAATGTCATCAACAATGTAGTGCTTCAGCTGAAGCAACGCGTCTTGTGCGGAGAGATTGCGGCGGAATCCTAGCAGGGTGTGCGGAAATACATCGCGGACTTCGAGAAAGTCAGTCACGCGTTTGAGGACTGCGTGCTCAAGAACTTTTCCTACACAAGACGTGAGCGAAATTGGCCTTAGATTATCAAGCGCAACCTGCTTGCCCGGTTTAGGAATCATGAGAACTCGAGCTCTTTTCCACGCTTCAGGAAGGGAACCGCGTTGCCAGCACTCGTTGATATAAGTCACAAATCGGGAGATTGACTCGTCATCTAAGTTGCGGAGAGCCTTGTTCGAAACCCGGTCCAGGCCGGGCGCCGATCGGGTGTTTAGTTCAAAAAGGACTGCCCGAATTTCCGCTTCGCTAAATTCGGCGTCTAGTTGCTCATTAGCAACGCCGTCATGATCTGGGTGTTGGACGCTCTCTGCCGACTTAAAGTAATGGTCACGTATTGCACCGAGCAGGTCATCGCCTTTATGATCGTTCACAAGTCTCCGAGTTTTATGGCCTTGAGCGGCACGAGTATCTTCCGGATCCAATAGGTGCCGGAAAAGGCGCCAAGCACTCGCCCCGCGCATCTGTCGCTCGAGGCCGTTGCACAGGTCTTCCCATTGTGACCTACAGACTTGGAACGCATGTTCCTCAATTTCTCTGTCTAACCGTGCTATGCGTTTCCTCAACGCCCGGTTATGTCTTTGGCGTTTCCACCTCTTGAGTAGGGCTTGCTTTGCTTCCCACATGTGTAGGAGCCTGCTGTCGATTACTTCGAGCTTCGCTTCGGGCGGGATGTGGCACGTTATCGCGTCTACGTCCCGATTGAGCGTCGCGGTCCACTCGTCTATATCCGTGATCGGCTTGTCGCCTCGCCCGCCTTCTGCTCGCTTTTTGCGGAACGCGTCCCACTGCACTAATTTGAGTTTATTAATAATAATGAAAAACATTTATTATAAAAAAGAGAGGTACGGGGCCAAAGCATGACCCTGCTACATGGTCGGCGTCCCTAGTCCGGGACACCGCATGACGAGGCCCCCACTCGCGCCCGTCCCACCAGAGCCCGTTGAGACTCTAGTGATGAGCAGTTGAGGAGGGCAGTCTCCCATGCCTCTCGGGAAGGGGTAGGGGAAGGGGGTAGGTGGGGATTTTTCGGACATGCCCACACCATGTGGAAGATATCACACGTCTCCCCACAGTGTGGGCACCGCCCATCTGTGTTCGCATCGAAATGCTTTAGGACTGCAGGACAGAGTAGAGTACCTGTCTGCAGGCGCCTTAGAGTTCGCTCTTCCGCCTTACTCAGCCCCTTTGCAGGAGCCGGGTAAAGGCGGTGAGTGTCACGATAATAGGTGAGAATTTCTTTGAACCGCAGCAGCGGTGTATTGGCCTCCGAGTCATAAGAGCCAAGGTGAGGAGCCCGGTGGGTAAGCGCTCGGGCGGCCGCGTCAGCGGCCTCATTACCTCGTAGGCCCTGATGGCCAGGAGCCCATACGATGCGTTTCGGGGCTGGATCAGCGAGAGCCCGTTTTAGAATTTGGCTGGCTAGGGGGGATATCTCTCCTACCAAGTAATGAGTACATGCTTTCCTGGAGTCCGTGATGATAACTTTCGAGTTGGGGTCCGCAGCAGCAAGCGCTATCGCAACTTCCTCAGCGCGCTCTGGATTTTGTGCTTGGAACGAGAGCCCATTGACATGCTTTTCCCGGTGAACTACAGAGGCCGTGTAAAATCCCGTAGGCGAAGGCCCTGCTATATCTACGTAGAATACACCAGGTCGGGAGCCGTGTTGCCTCTCAAGCGTCCGAGCCCGCGCCTGTCTTCTGCTTTCGTGCGTGTGCTTATCCATGTTACTGGGGAGTGGAGCGACCGAGAGCATATGCCGCCACAGTTCCGGAATACGCTCCGCCTCCTCTGCAGTGCAAGTGTGCTGTATATGTAAGCGGTTTAGCAGGCGGCGCCCGGGAGCCGTCTGCACGAGCCGCGTATATTGATTCATAAGGTGGGCCTCCCGCAACACTTGGTAGGAGTTGAGCACACCCAACGCCCTCAGTTTGGCGTTGGAAGTGGCCACCGGGAGATCCAGAGCTCGTTTAGTAGCCTTACGAATGATGGCGTCTATTCTTTCGTCTTCTTGCTTGTTAGTGCGAAGGTATGGGACGGCGTACAGGATCCGGCTAGTCACGAAGGCATGGGTGAGCCGAAGCGCGTCCCTGCCCCGCAGACCACCCCTCTTGTTGGAAACGCGGTGGATCATGCGCCCTACATGTTCGCCTATTCTCTTGAGTTTCGCTATAGTGGAGTCCGGTCTGAGTCTGTGGTGAATGAACAGGCCCAGAATCCGGAGCTCCTCCACCTCTCTGATGGGAACCCCAGACAGGGAGATGTGTATGGCTGACTTATCTCTTGGCTTCGCTCTAACGTGCAGAAGCTCTGATTTGTTTGGAGCACATTGGAGTCCACAATCGTTGGCATACGCCTCGACTATGGATGCGGCCAGCTGAAGGCGTTCCTGCATTTCACCAAGGCTCCCTTCAGTGGTCCAGATTGTAATATCATCGGCATATACTGCGTGTTGTGTGCCTTCCACCCTGGCCAATTCGCTTGGAAGGCGCATCATAGCAATGTTGAAAAGGAGTGGTGATAACACTGCTCCCTGTGGGGTACCCCGTGTTCCCATAATTTGAGTTTACGGCCTGTGCTTTCAGAGTATGTTCTACGAACGCTCGGGCCCGTGTCTACCGTAATCTCTATCAGAGAGTGGTCACTCCCTAAGTCCTCCTGCGTGTTTTGCCAAGACGCCGCGGTGACATTCGACACGAACGCGAGGTCCGGTAGCGTGTCAGCGCTCACGCTGTTACCCCGGCGCGTCGGATCGGCGGGGTTCGCGATCAGTTCAAGCCGTTGGTCTTGCGAGTCTTCCCAAAGGTGTTTGCCCTTGAGCGTTTCACGCGTGTATCCCCAGGCCCCATGGGGCGCATTAAAATCACCCGCAACTAGCAGAGGTGCGCCGTTGGCGGCCGTGCTTGCTCTCCGGAGCAGCTCCCCAAATCGGTGCTGTAGCGTGGGTTTACTGTAGACGTTAAGTACAAACAGGCCTCGGCCGCGCTTAGGAATTAATTCTACAAAAACATGCGGTATCCTTACGCACTCAAGTTCGCGCTGCGCCACCGTGATGTTACGTCTAACTAGCACGGCGGCGACCGGCGCCGGACGCGGCGGGGGCGACGGCAGCGACAGCGGTCGCGCCGACGACGAGAGCGGATCGCCCCGCCTTCGGCGACCCGCGGCCGCCCCCGGCGTCCCACCACGCGCCGAGCGCTGTGTAGCACGTTTTTCTTTCCGCCTGTTGTCCGCCGCGGCCGCATTTATGGCTCAATATGATTTTTTCTTCCAATAGTCGTACATTTATATGGGTAAACCTATAAACTTACTTCACGGTGTATCTCACACCTGGATAATGGTTGACTACCTCAATTTTTTTGTCAAGTGACATAATGGGGAAGGGGGGAGGGCGTATCAAGGTTATTCGCTATCAGAGCTTGTGTTTAGTTCGGCATGTTCTCTGGTTCGGCGCATTGCTAGGTCAACGAGGCATCACTCACTTTTCCGTGGTGGTTTCATGCGTACCTTCAGTAGATTACTTAATTTTATGTGCTTTTTACTGGCGTGACATTTGAGAGCTCAACTAGCTCACAGAATGCGTTGATAGCCGCTCCTGTGAATGCCAACTGCTGTCTCTGGCGCACGGCTGGTGCACCCTCGCCTTTGGTGATGGGGAACGCGACACGCTAAGCGACGAGACGCTGTACTGTACGGCCGCCAAAGCTATATGTTCAAAGCTGCTGTCTGGCGGCAATGGTTTTCGATGATTGGGCAACTTGACTGTTCGAACTATTATGCTATTGTGCTCGTAAAGTGTTGTCTCACAATTGCTTCTGCGAAGTTTTTTCTGCATATATACTGCAAGTACGTCACTTGGCTGATAAAATAGCTGTGCTTCTTTAATCTTTGGAGGTTTCTTGTTTCTTTTTTACCCGCATGCAGTTAGCGAGGCAGAAAGCACAATAAAATCGTGTATTATAACAACACGTAAAAAGTCAGCAATTAAGAAAAAAATCAATATCACGCCATGTAGGACAAATTCACGACGTCATTACAACTTCTGGTTGTGACGTCATGTTTATTTTTCATTTTCTGCTTGCTCTAAGTTGTCCCCTCCTCACAAAGATGGCCGCGGTGGGAACGAGCCGCTGACTTCTGGATCCATGGGCTTCTACAGAGTTAAGCTACCAGTTTAGATATGCCTTGCTTTTTACCCAACTTCTTTACGCCGGAGATATCGAACTCCTGAAGTCGCAGACTCCATCGCGCTAATCACCCAGAGGGGTCTCAGAGGTTAGCCAACCAACAAAAAGCGTGGTGATCAGTCACAACTATAAATGGACACCCGTAGAGATAAGGCCGGGGCTTCGTAATTGCCCATACATACAGCGAGGCACTCCTTCTTTGGCGTCGAACAGTTGATCTCGTTGCGTGACAGAGTGTGGCTTGTGTAGGCAATCACACGTACGGTCACATCTTGTGTTCATCAAAATAGCTGCGAGACCAATGTTGCTTGCATCAGTGCACACCTCTGTGTCAGCGTCCTCATCGAAATGACCAAGTACAAAAGGGAAAGACAGTCGATGTTGCAGTTCCGCTGAGGCATTCGCTTGTTCATCCGTCCACAGAAGTCGGGTGTCGTCACGCGTAAGTCTGATGGGTGGCTCCACAATCTTGGAAAAGTTTTCAATAAAGCGACGATAATATGTGCAGAACCCTAGAAATTGCCGAAGACTTTTTTGTCTGTCTAAGCTTGAAAAGGACACACAGCGGCAGTCTTACATACGTCTAGCACAGGCAAAGTCGAGGCGGCATCTACTGAAGCGGGTTTTGTTGAAACGCGACTTTAAAACTCAGGAGCGCGTCTGAGTGCCGGAACACCGGAGACGCGAAGTCAGAGTTCGACTCCTCTCCACAAAGATTTATGGATAAAGAAGACCACTGTGGTCGTCCCCAGGCGTGCGCAGACGCCTTGCAACGTCACTACAATAAACGCGGATTTTTTTACGTGGATGTGGCTGGTCCAGACCGTGGCGGGTGGTATACGACAACGGTAAGACGCGAGGAACAGCAAGTAGGTGGACTCACTTTCAAAGCTCCTGGCACAGCACAGGTGGAAGTGGTAGGTGTGGTCCTAGCTGCCTCCGACCATCTATCTTGCAGTATCTTATCAGATTCGCATGAGGCATGTCGAATTTATCAAGCTGGTTGCAGCACACTACTACCGGAAATAATTTTGCGGAACCATAGCAGCCGGGCAATCGACCCTAGCCCTCGTTGCCCAGTCTGAACTCCATGCCACCAGGGCTTAATGGAGAATGAAGCCGCGAACACGGCGGCCCGAGTACTCGTTCACCGGGCATCCCGCTTATATCCCGACTACCTGTAACCCCTGGGCGGATGTATGCTGACATTAAAAGATATTACGACCTATTACCCACCTGATTTAATTCTCCGAAAACAAATGTATTTTTTTCGAAAATTCACAGTGGATGTTGTCTAGCGTAGTTAGATGAACACACATAATTTCAATGAAATGTGTTCAAAACAAACGTTTGATGATTTGGGGCTGGAGCCTCAGCACATGGACCAGGGCTGCACATGAGTTATCGTTCCAGAATTTTTAATGACTCTGAGAGAAAATGTTTAGGTGAAATATGTAAACTTGACTAGAAAAAGCGTTGAGTAGAACTCAAATTGAATTTAAAAATTGAATTTAAAAAATGAATTTAAAAAATAAGGCGTGAGCGCACTAACAAGATGAATTCTCTTACAAAACGAAAATTTTCGACTGCGAGGCAGCTATCGTGTGTATCTTTTCTGAAATGGTGACCCTAACTTTATTTTTAACGGATTTTCCTACGCCTGAATACTATCCATAACATCACCCTGGTGTATATATTTTGTTTTCAATATTCGTGACGCCTACATGATTGCTCTCTATTACGACTATAGTTTTAGTGGCATACCCCTAGAATGATATCCCGCAAAATAAACAATTAAAAGAACACACTCTTGCTTACACGAGATGGCGCGCACAAGAATAACTTGCGCTCTCCTTCAAAAAGTCGACAAAAAAGTCAATAACGAGTGTTAAAAATGAATTTTTACCTGAAAATTAAGGTACAAAGAAAGTGTTATCAATTTTAACACTAATCTAAATATTCACTGAGGTACGTGGCGAAGAGTGGTAGTTAAACAAAAAAGGCAGCTGCGAAAGAAAGTATGGAATAGAGTATCAATTAGGCTTCTGAGTTAGTAATGCCTATTTCGTCCCATGTCTTTCATTTCCCAATACTCTTCGATAAATTTGAGTTCCGCCGCGGTGGTTTAGTGGCTAAGGCACTCGGCTGCTGACCCGCAGTTCGCGGGATCGAATCCCTGCTGCGGTGGATGCATTTCCCGTGGAGGCGGCAACGCTGTAGGCTTGTGTGCTCAGATTTGCGTGCACGTTAAAGAACCCCAGGTGGTCGAAATTTCCAAACCCCTTCACTATGGCGTATCTCATGTTATTACGGTGGTTTTGGGACATCAAACCTTCCATATCAATCAATCAATCACTTCAATGAACTTCGACATCCGGACGACCACTAGAATAATTTTTTTCTGGACATTTGCCGACGTATCTGTTGCGCGTGTTGAAAAAGACCGGTCAAGCGATGCCTACGCTGCCGCGTATTTGAACAGGCAGTATAGCTGTGTTCAGGAATGCTCAGATAAATAAAAGCTTGCAAAGCGCTTCTATGTCTCCGACACCACTCGTGTGCTCTGAAAGTTGACGCGCGTTGGCTCTCATTCTCGCGGCGTATCAATCAACACGTGTCAATGTCGCGGCTGCTACGCGTGGGTAACTCGCGAAGCAGGTCGTCCATTCGCGGGATTTAAATGATAAATGCGCCGTGACAGTACGCTGAGCAATTTTCCTTTTTGATTTTTTTCGGGAAGGTCATTAAGAATAAGCCAGCATTTTTTCTCGTTCAGTATGAATTATTAGGTGGTTTCGAAAAATGCTCATTTTCTTAGATGGATTTCTCAATTTTCGATGTGCAGGATCCAATCCCGTCGATGGATTTTGCCTTTCGATGGAGATGAACAGCTTCAGACCTGTGTAATTGGCATTATAATAAACGGTAACGCCGACAAAGAATGTGGACTAGAAAAAGGCACATTCGAGAAAACACAGCGCTAACTTTTAACAACAGTGTATTACTCAGAGAACCCTCTAGTTCTGCACACGTGACGTCATACGTCACGTGTGCATAGCTCTCACAATCATAAGTTGTACCTTAAGCGCATGCATCAAGACATGCTAACACTGCATCGCACGCCTTTTCTTTTTCCTGGTGCGTAACTGAAAAGCCACTCATCACGAATACATGTAATCTAGTTCCTAATTTGTCATCATCCCTGATTGACTGCTTACACACGCGTCACCAAACGCTGAAATTCTGCCGGCCCCTATTATCAATCGCGTCCTCTCGTACATACTTGATTCATTGATTGATATGTGGGGTTTAACGTTTCAAAACCACCATATCATTATGAGAGGCGCCATTGTGGAGGGGTCCGGAAATTTCGACCACCTGGGGTTCTTTAACGTGCACGCAAATCTGAGCACACGGGCCTACAACATTTCCGCCTCCATCGGAAATGATTTCGGACATACTTCTACTCATGATGACCGTTTCTTTGAATTTAGGTGTGCACTTACATCAATATGGCAATTCCGGGAGAGAAAACAGTCAAGAGCCAAACGCAATTTACTTTGTAATTGCGCTCACGCAATCTATGCCTTATGCATCTGCCGGTCTGTCCGATATAGCACTATCCACAAGTATGTGGAAGACGAAAGAGTCCAAATGTGCTGCATTCAACAAACAGGTTTCTAAGCTTCTTTTCGCATACCGTCTATTTTATCATGTCTCGTCTTGTGCTTCTTGTGCATAGGCTCACCAATTTATTGAGCGCTGGGAAAAGCACAGTTGCGGCACGTTTTTTGCGATCTTTTTATGTTTTGAGAGATCTAATGTGTGTATGAGATGACAGCAAAGTTTTTCCTGTTGGAGCTCGCCCTATCGGCGTCCTCGCCATTTTTCTTTGGATATTTTCTGCACAAGCCTTCTGCGACTTAGACGATGAGGCTCTTGGGTAACCAGCATCACTTAAAGGGGCACTGCAACACTTCGTCAGCGTGGTCGGAAAACGCTGCCGATCATAAATAGAGGTCCCCGACAACATGCTAGCCAAATAATATAGCACAGCACGTGCCCTGGAATTCACAATAATTTATCAAAGTCAGCTAATCATTGGTTTTTCCTTCTCACAACAAATCACGTTATATGGCCAGAAATCACACGTGAACGACCTATATATCAGCCATTGGCTGATTTGAACATGGCGCGCTCGCTCATTACAGAGATCGCCGCGGGAGGCGACTACTTGTCCACGCGTGCGCGCGCGATCACGCTGACAACGCCGCGCATTTGAAGAAAAAAAAGTGCTCAAGGTCACGAGGCGCGCTCTTTTCTTTGCCCTGCCATCCCTCTCTGCTTAGCTTCCAGCACTTTTGTCGGAACGACAGGAGAGAGAATGCAATTGCAGCATGCGACAAACCTTTGTAACTCCACTCGCACTGGACGGATTCTTAACAATTTTTGGCGTTCAATTTGTGAGGTAAAAAGCTCTTCCAGTGAATTCATTTCATGGTTACTTGAAAAAGTGTTTCAGGGCCCATTTAATTGCGTGACCAGTCGTCTGAGGCTTCCATACATGGGGCACTGGCCAGACTTCTTTATTGCCTCACTCGCAAGCACATACTTTTTGCAATTCCCCGTTTCACAAATTTAGTGTACATGAAGCGAAACTGCAAAAGCGGCTCATTTGTTCTGGATTCATAACGTCAACACGTGTTTTCACCAGATAATTGGAATGTAATGCCAAGAAATTTGATTTTCCATAACATGAAATTTTAAAAGCAACTTCAGGTGGGTTAAAACAGTCGCGATAAATGCTACACACGCTTGTACACTCAGTGGTGCAATCGGCAATTGTGTCATTGATAAAAACTAAAAATCATCGATGTAACTAAATACCTCCACAACATTGTATTGTTTCTGGTGCTCGGATAGGTTCTTGTCCAATTCAACGAGAAACAAATCACTCAAAGCTGGTGCTAAGCGAGAGGCAATGCACACTCCTTGTTTTTGCAATCACGGGGTACCATTGTTTTTTTTTATAAACGCCAACGACAAGTAAAATCTGAGAAGTTTTCAAAAATAGTCGACAGATGTACCCGCTTGTGTGCTAAATCTAACGGCATGGTACTCATCGATACAATTACCAACACATGTTTATACTGCTGATTGTGGCAGATAATAATAAAGATCTTTAATACCTGCAGAAAAACATGTTTTAACCCTAGGTTTTTTTCCGCCCTGTAGAAAACTTATCACTTGTTCGAAACATTTCGTCAGATCCCGGCTGCGTCGGCTGCATTTTTAAGGGAGCCGAAAATTTTGTAGGCCAGTGTGCTCATATTTGTGTGCACGTTAAAGAACACCAAGTGGTACAGATTTTAGGAGCCCTCCACTATACGGCGTCTCTTATAATCATATGGTGGTTTCGAGACATTAAACCCCACATATCAATCAAACAGTCTGTCAGGAAGGGGTCTTTTATATCAGGCAAGTTAAATGATCTTTGCAGGTACACAGCTACAGCTTTCTGGCATGTGTTTTTCTCGAACACTATCATTCTGAACTTTCACTTTCTTGCGCCTTTTAGGGCTGAAGAATGTATCCAGACAGTCATTCCCATTTTTTTCTGATGCAGCTAAGCACACCTTCTAGATTATTTTATTACACAATTTCATTGATCTTGCTCTCACTTTTGCAATGGGAATGTCATCGCTTTCGCTGAAAGCTGGCGTAATAACACCTTTGGCCCTTTCTTATAATTCTGCACGCGAAAAAAAAAAACACAATGTTTTCTTGTTTCTCAACAAGAAGTACACTCGACACATGCTGTGTCATGTACGTTTCATCACGTTTTAGAGGCAAATCACGACAAAGAGGCTTACACAACTTCCAGGCATCTACACCGTCGTTGACGATCCTGGTGGCTAGATTCTAGGAGCCCGCCTCGAAACATGACGCACAATTTATAACAGTTCAGGCTTCTTCTTTTGGGGTTGCATGGTAAGCTTGTATGTGAAGTATTGGGACTTGGGCTAAAGATTAGACCTAATATCATTAGTAATAGTAATATTAATTATTAAAGAATAGTTAGTATCAGTTAAATCTATAATAATAATAATAATAATAATAATAATAATAATAATAATAATAATAATAATAATAATAATAATAATGTAAAGGGATTTTATTGAAGGAACTGAGCAAGCGGGTGGTAGCTCGAAAGGAACGCAGGCGGACCCAGATGACGATGCTCGATCGCCGATCTCGTGCCTTTTTTTGTGTGGATGATAGTTTATCTGATGGTATCAACGTCTTTCTTATTCACTAAATTACCCCCGGCGAAAAAGTTGAAGCCACCCTGGCAATCTAACACGTGGGGACAAGCGGGTCGAAGTAGGGCTTCAGACGGTTTATGTGAACGATATCACGTCCCCGCCTACGACGGTCGCTCGTTGACGTGAGGAGTTCAATGGCGTAGTTCACGGGCGATGTACGCTCGACCACGTGGTAGGGACCATGATAATTATGGAGTAGCTTGGGTGATACATCAGGGGCGCAGCGTGGTGCTGCAGCCATACAAGTGCTCCAGGAACGAACGTTGGTGCAGAACGATGGTCGTCGTCACGGGTCTGCTTCTGGCGCTGTTGGTTGGCTGTAGTAAGCCGCTTGGCTAGCTTGCGGCAATCTTCTGCGTAACGAGTGGCTTCCGAGACAGGCGTGCATTGAGAGGGATCTGGCGAGTCTGGCAGTAAAGTGTCAATGGTGGTGTGAGATGGTTGGCGAAGGTACAGGAGAAAAAATGGGGGAAACCAGCTAGTTACTTGCGTAGTGGTGTTATACGCTTATGTCACAAATGGAAGAACGAGGGCCCAGTTTATTTGATCAGAAGCGACATGCGTCACGAGCATGTCCCCCAGAGTATCATTAAACCGCTCAGTCAAACCGTTCACCTGTTGGTGGTAGGCAGCACTCTTCCGGTGTACAATATGGCACTGTTGAAGAAGTGCTTGTGCAAGGGAGTTTAATAGCGACGCGAGGTAGTAGGCAGGCAGCCGGTACGGACAGAAATACTAGAGCAGTCCAGCGTCTACAGCTCGTGCACAAACTCGCGCTTCACACTCCGAGAGAGATGGTCACACTAGACAGTGCCTTGCGAATTCCCCACTACAATACCCCGGCGACGAAGACAAGCCATCCTGGCGGCTCAAGGTGACGAGAGAACAAGTGGGTCGTAGCAGGGCTTGAGGCGACTGACGTGAACCGTCTCACGACCAAGGCGGCGCTTGTCCGTGGACGGCTTGAGCAGTTCAATCACATAGGTGAAAGAAGAAGGGTGCTGTATGACGCGGTAAGGGCCCGTATACTTCGGTGCAAACTTGGGAGTCAGTCCAGGAGAGAGGAAAGGCAGTCCGAGCCACACGAGAGAACCGACGGGGAATGTGTCCTGAACAAGATCACGGTCGTGGCGATCTTTTTGGAGGGCTTGATTATCGGCTGTGAAGGACCGTGCAAGCTGACGACACTCTTCGGCATGTTCTGCCCTTTCAGAAACTGGGCTTAACTCGGAGGCATCAGGATTGTATGGCAGAATTGTGTCGAGTGTGCTGCATGGGTCAAGACCATACAAAAGAAAAAATGGAGAAAAGCCCGTTGTTGATTGAATCGCCGTATTGTAGGCATACGTCACGAAAGGAAGGACAACGTCCCAATTGGAGTGGTCCGAATCAATATACATAGCGAGCATGTCTCCGAGGGTTCTATTGAAACGTTCCGTTAGGCCGTTCGTCTGAGGGTGGTAGGCTGTTGATGTGCGGTGTACTGTGCGGCATGAATGTAAGAGCTGCTGCAGAGCTTCGGACAAGAATACACGGCCCCTGTCACTCAGGAGCTCCCGTGGTGCACCATGACGAAGAACAAACCGATGCAAGATGAAGGTTGCAACGTCACGAGCACCAGCCGAAGGTAGCGCTGCCGTTTCGGCGTACCTTGTCAGATGGTCGGCAGCCACAATCACCCATCGATTACCACCAACAGAGCCCGGTAGTGGGCCGTATAGGTCAATCCCAACACGGTCAAATGGGCGTGCAGGACATGGTAAAGGCTGCAGTTGACCGGGTGAATGAGGGAATGCCTTGCGCTGCTGACACAGGGAACATGAGCGAATGTATTTGCGTACGAACGTGTACATACCCCGCCAGTAGTAACGTTGGCGGATCCGTTCATACGCCTTTAGTGCACCGGCGTGTGCGTGTTGCGGCTCAGCATGAAAATATTCGCAGATATCAGAGCGCATATGGCTGGGTATGACTAGCAGTCATTTACGACCCACCACTTGATAGTTGCGACGGTATAACAGGCCATCTCGTATGGCGAAATGCGTTGCTTGGCGGCGAAGAGCACGCGGGTAACCGGAAGTTGATGTGTCAGAAAGCATATTCAAGAGCGAGACAATCCAAGGGTCGTTACGCTGTTCGGATGACATGTCTGTGACGCTGACGGAGGAAAGGGAACGTCAAGGGCTGATATTTCCGTATCATCAGATTTCACGGGCGATCGTGAAAGTGCATCTGCGTCAGAGTGCTTTCGCCCCGATCGGTAGACGACGCGTAAGTCAAATTCCTGGAGGCGTAGTGCCCAACGTCCGAGGCGACCAGAAGGATCCTTCAGTGAGGCCAACCAAGAGAGTGTGTGATGGTCTGTTACTACGTCAACAGTTTGGCCGTACAAATAGGAGAGAAACTTGTTTAACGCCCACACAATCGCCAGGCACTCTTTTTCAGTAACAGAATAGTTGGCTTCTGCCTTAGTGAGGGCGCGGCTGGCATAGGCGACCACATACTCCGTAAAACCTGGTTTGCGTTGTGCGAGTACTGCACCACTTGCATCCGTGTGTACTTCGGTCGGTGCAGTAGGGTCGTAATGACTCAGTACGGGTGGTGAGGTAAGGAGTTGGCGCAGTGTTGTGAAGGATTCGTCACTGGCTTCTGTCCAATTCGAAAGATCTGCAGGGCCAGCAAGGAGTTTGGTGAGCGGAGCGATGATGGAAGCAAATTTCCGGACAAGCCGATGAAAATAGGAACACAGGCCCACAAAGCTCCGCAGTTCTTTAACTGTAGTAGGCTTGGGAAATTCGGCAACAGCACGAAGCTTGTCAGGGTCGGGAAGGATGCCGGCTTTCGAGACGACATGACCAAGTATGGTGAGTTGTTTAGCCCCAAAGTGACATTTCTTCAGGTTAAGCTGAAGCCTGGCGTTTGTAAGGCACTGTAGAATTTTACGCAGACGAGTGAGATGCGAAGTGAAATCGGGTGAAAAGACCACAACGTCATCAAGATAGCACAAGCAGATGTTCCCTTTGAGACCGCGTAAAATGCTGTCCATCATTCGGTCGAATGTGGCGGGCGCATTGCAGAGTCCGAATGGCATTACGGTGAATTCATAAAGACCACATGGTGTGACGAACACCGTTTTGGGACGATCAGACTCAGCCATTGGGACCTGCCAATAACCTGAGCGAAGGTCAAGCGAGGAAAAGAATTCTGCACCTTGGAGACAATCGAGAGCGTCGTCTATGCGGGGAAGAGGGTAAACATCTTTCCTCGTAATGTTGTTTAGGCGCCTGTAGTCTACGCAGAACCGGATCGAACCATCCTTCTTTTTGACGAGTACAACTGGTGAAGACCAAGGACTACAAGAAGGCTTGATGACTCCACACTGTAGCATGTCGTCTACTTGTTCTGCAATTACGCGACGCTCCGCCGGAGACACGATAGGGGCGCTGGCGCAAAGGAGTACTCTTTCCTGTGTCAATTGTGTGCGCAACGGCGTTCGTTCTTCTAGAACCGCTTGTGGAAAGTCGAACGAACGCCTGAATTTGTGCAACAGGGTAAGAAGCTGCTCTCGTTGAGCCGGGGATAGATGGCAGTCAATAGAACGATGAAATGCATCGGACGACACACTGTTCGAGGCAAAGTGAGGAACCAACGCGTTCAGCTCCATATTTGGCTTGGTGTCGAAGAAATCGGAAGGCACGATAGTACCTTCATCGATAAGCTGAATGTGGCCGAGCGTCTCGTTGTGGCGCAAACTGAGGGGCACGAGTTCGGATTGGAAATAAATATTCCGGTAGTGTCTTCACAAAGCGCAATAATGGCGAATAAAAGCGATGTGTGATGGCGGCTACCGAAGATGTCTGATGGCGTGAATAGGACGGTAGCGTCAGAAAGTGAATTGCAGCAGGCAGAGACAAACTGGGCGCTGAAAGGAGGAAGGTCTATGTCCGTCGCGACGGCAAGGTTAGACACACTAGATACGGCCGCATCAACAGAAGGCGCATCACGAAACGGTAACAGCTCCACTTCGGCCCGAGCGCAGTTCAGACGGCGTGATGACGTGCTAGGAAATCCCATCCTAGGATGACATCGTGGGAACATAAAGCCAACACGTGAAATTCAATGATGTACAACACGTCTCGAATAACCACTTTTGCCGTATATGCAGCAACGGGCTCAATTTGTTGGGCGCTCGCAGTGCTCAAAGAAACTACGGGAGAAAGCATCGTCACTTTACGAAGAGAGCGGCAGAGTCTTTGACTAATCACAGATATCGCGGCACCGGTATCGATGAGTGCAAGTGCTCGTACACCTTCGACGATTACATCGATAAGATTGGCGGGAGACAGGCGAGGACTTAAACGATTAGACGATGACACAGCTCGTGCCTCTAGAGCTGCGGCAGTTAGTTTTCCGTCTCAATGGAGGTGGGTCGTCGACGCATAGGCGAGGAGGAGAAAAACTTTATTCAACAGAGGAGTTTGGAGCACGCAGGCTCCCGGGCCCCCGCACGACCCCTTTGCGCTCAAGCGTTCATTTGGTGGTGGTCCATGACGCTGGCAGCCCGGTCGGCCGCCATGGTCTGCTCAACCAGGTCCTCTGAGCGCAGTAGGGTCTCCCAATCCTCCCAAGTCTTTAGGTGCTCTAGGGCCCGCGGGGGAGGATCCGCCGGGCAGTGAGAAAGGATGTGTATAGCAGAAGCATGAGGTTCAGGGCAAAGGGTACAGGCTGAGGTGAGGAAAAGGGGGTGATAATGCGATAGAATGAGAGGAGAGGGAAGAGTGTGAGTTTGTAGCTGGCGCCAGAGGGTTGCCTGTCGGTTGCTCAGGGACTTGTGCGGTGGGGGATATAGCTGACGTGCTGCCCTATAGGCCTGAGTCAGCTCGTTGAAAGTGTGCGCGCGGTCCTTCGTGAATCCTAGATCGGAGGCCGCGGGAGCCCGGTTTAAAGAACCTCGGGCTAAGAGGTTGGCGGCCTCGTTTCCAGGATTCCCGCAGTGCGCGGGCACCCAAATCAACTCCACTTGACGGGGCGGGGTTGCAGCGGGCGAATCCAGTATGCAAAAAGCAGGGACGTGAACTCGGCCTCGTGCAAAATTTAAGATTGCGGTTTTGGAATCTGATAAGACGTACCGTGCCTCTGTGTTTACGATTGCTAAGGCAATGGCAGCTTCCTCTGCAGCTTCTGGGGACGTGTCTGGAGGGAGTGTGTGTGTACCTATGGGAGAGAGATTGTGATCCACCACGGAAGCGACCGCTTCATCACCCACGCAGGCTGCGTCTACCCATACGGCGTCTGGTTCGGCGCCGTAACATAGGTGTAGAGTTTTAGCGCGAGCTCTGCGACGTTTATCGGGGTGGTCGGGGTGCATGTTACGGGAAAGTGGTGTAATGAGGAGTTCGCGGTGCAGGGGTCTTGGTATGGGGAGTAATGTGGGATCATTGGCGGGTATCTGGATTCCAAGAGAATGTAGAATATGCCGACCAGTGTCGGTTTGTGTGAGACGAAGGTATTGTGCTTGGCGGTGCGCGTCTATAAGCTCCCCGATAGTGTTGTGAAGGCCTAACTTGAGAAGTCGATCGGTAGGTGTACTTATGGGAAGGTGGAGGGCTACTTTGTATGCCCGACGGATGAGGGCGTCCAATGTTTCAGTGTCGCGGCGAGAGAGTTGGAGGTAGGGGGTGCAGTAGAGCACACGGCTGAGTACAAAGGCATGAATAAGGCGACATAGGTCGCCCTCCTTCATGCCTCGGTAACGGCCTGAGACCCGGCGGATGAGGTGCGAGATCGCCCCTGCAACCTGCTTGAGTCTCCGGATTGTGTTTGTGTTCTTCCCATCACACTGGATATGCATGCCCAGTATCCGGAGGGTGTCGACCTCTGGTACCGATCTGCCATCCAGTTCGATGACGATGGGTGGGGAGGGGGAGTTGCGGCTTTTGGGGCGGATGCAGAGCAGTCCGGACTTCTCTGGAGAACAGGTTAGTTCTACGCTAACTGCATAATTTTGCGTTAGGTTGGCGGCTGTTTGGATGGTGCCCTGTATGTCACCGTCACTGCCATGGGTAGACCAGAGCGTGATGTCGTCTGCGTATAGGGTATGTTTCAGATGAGGAACAGTTGCCAATTGTCGAGCTAGGGGGATGAGGGTGATATTAAACAAGAAAGGTGAGACGACGGACCCTTGAGGGGTGCCGATACTCTTTAGTGTGTATGTTGGGTGGGTGAGCGGGCCGAACTGAAGTTCGGCCGTGCGTCCTGTGAGAAAGGCCTGAATGTAAGTGTACGTACGTGTACCCACGTTCAGTGGAGAAAGTGCTGTCAGGATCGCATGATGCTCAACGCGATCAAAGGCTTTGTATAAGTCCAGAGCCAGCACTGCCTTTGTGTGGCCCGGAATGAGCGGGTCGAAGATGTCGTGAGTGATTTGTAGCATGGCATCTTGAGTGGACAAATGGGGGCGAAAGCCAACCATGCTGTGAGGGTATAAGTCACGGTCTGTCATATGCTGTGAAAGCCTCGCCAGTACAACATGTTCGAAAAGCTTGCCCAAACACGAAGTTAATGAGATTGGGCGAAGGTTTTGGAGTGTAAGTGGTTTGTTGGGCTTCGGTATGAACATTACTTTCGCGTGACGCCAGGACTGGGGAAGCGTTCCTTCCTTCCAACACTGGTTGAAGTACTCCGTGATGCGAGTGATCGATTTGTCATCCAGGTTGCGCAGTGTTGTGTTGGTAATCAAGTCGGCTCCGGGTGCGGATTTAGTGCGGAGAGTCAACAGCGCGGCTCTGACCTCCGCCTCGGATATATGTGTGTCGAGTTCGGCATTCGGTTGTCCTGTGTATGAGGGAAGAGAAATTGGTATGCCGGGCGATGTGTAGGTGTCGCGGAGTGTATCCAAAAGATCATTGGGGTTGTCCATGTGTGCGTGTATAAGCCGGTGACGTGGTGCTGGGTAGTGGTTTTCGTGTGCGATGGGTCGAGGAGGTGTCGGAGGAGATGCCGCGCCCTTTTGGTGGTCAGTCTGCCAGCAATGTCGTCGCATACCTGCCCCCAATTGGAGCGGCACAGCTCCTTCGAATGTATTTGGATTTGGGATTGTAGAGTGGCTAAGCGTTTCTTTAGCGTCCTGTTATGTTTACCCCGTTTCCACCGCTCTAGAAGGCTGTGGTAGGCATCCCATAGGTGAGCGAGTCGGTTGTCTAGTGTTGGAGTGTCTGTGGTGGTTTCAATTAGTTGCGTGTGATGTTGAATGTCAGTCTGAAAAGATTCCACCCAGTCGTTGATGTCGGTTATGGGATTGTCTGCGCGGGTGGTACGCGCAGCACGAAGAGCGTCCCACTTAATGAGTTTGTGTGTCATGTATGTGTGCCGGGGTGGTTTGAACGGGACAGTGACTTGTATAATGTAGTGATCACTGCCCAGTGTGTGCTGTGTTCTCGTCCATGTGACAGTACGGAGGGAGCGACTAAGCACCAGATCCGGACTAGTGTCCATACTGACACTGTTGCCTATGCGTGTAGGTGTCTGAAAGTTGTTGTGGACGGAGAGTTGGAGGTTCTGCATGAGCAGCCAAAGCCTGCGACCTCTATGTGTAGTTTTGTATCCCCAGTCAGTATGTTGACTGTTGAGATCGCCGCCGATTAGCAAGGGATGTTTCCCCGCCAGTCGATGTAGCTCCCGGAAGAGGGAATCCAGCGAGGCCATCGGTTGGGATGGGGGGGTGGTAAATGTTGGCAATAAATATGGAGGGGATGGTATGTCTGTGGTGGATAATTTCTGTTATTACACAGGGTGTGTCTGATGTGATGTAATGTGTCTTGTATGTGAGAGCGCGGTGCACAAGGGTAGACGCTCTGGGTGCGTTTGTGGTGTCAGAGTGTGTGGAGCTGTAACTAGGAAGTGTGGCCTGTGTGGCAGTATCTTGGAGAAGAAGGACTTGGGGCGTTGGGGAGAGAGTAGGAAGTAGAAGCTGCAGGGGCGCGCGCTTGCCCCGAAAGCCACGGCAGTTCCATGTTATGATATGAATGGAATTATTATTGGCCCGCACTGCCATAATGGAGCGTAGGGGGATGTATGAGAGGTGTTAGATTCTCGTTAATAGAGGTGTGGGGATCCGTGGCGGCACGTTGTTCTGTGAGGGGAAAGGAGGTGGCAAGCGGAGGGAGCTGTGTGAGGCGTGTCTCTAGAAGACAAACCATCCTCTGGAGAATAGTTTCCATGCATTGTTCTATCCGTGCCTCTAATTTTGTAGTTATGTCACTGATAAGGGCATTGAATTTACTTTCGATGCGACTTTCAAGTTCCTGGAGCTTCATGTCGAATTGGTCGGACAGATTTTTCAGCTTCGCGTTGATATCGATCGATCCGGAGGTGGGGGTTGGGGGATCAGTGCGTTGTTTTTTGGAGGGTGGAGGATGGGGAGGGATGTTAGCATGCGTTTGAGTAGTGGGTGGTGAAGGTATGAGAGAAGGGGTGGGAGGGGTTTATGAGCGCTGTGTTATAGCTTTAGGGCGGCTTACCTCCTCCCGCAGGGCCCGGAGCTCACCATCGTTGTTGTGGTTTGGAGTCTGCTGGACGGGGGCTGGCGGCGATTTTTGTGCTCGATCGGCCCAGGTGAGGTCCTGCTTGGGTTTGAGGCTCCGGTCACGGGAGGCGGAGCGCGATGCATTGCGCGATGGCTTCCGAGGGGCTGGTTGTTTCTTCTCCTGGGATCTGGACTGGTGTCCGGCCGCTAGTTGGGTCGTGTGTGGCGGCCGGCGGGCGTAGCGGTACTTGCATTCAACGTTCCCGGTGTGGTGCCCGTCCCCGCAGACGATGCATTTCGGTGGGCAGGTTGGAGGCTCTGTTGGAACATGCTGATCGCCGCAATTATGACATCTTCCGCTTGCTGGGGCCGGACAAACGTCTTGGCCGTGCCCGATGCGGCGGCAGTTGTAGCACGCTTCCACTTTCGGTCGATGGGGGAAACATGTGTGGATGCCCACCCAAAAGCGGATAGCTTTGGGCAGAGGGCCGGTGGCCAGGGTGATGAGGAGGGATCGCTTTTTCCCAAATGGTCGAGCATCAATTATTGGGAGGTCCGGGTTGTAGGGGACAAGTCCCTCCAAAATTTCTCTGTGTGGCTCATCATTGTAGGCCATGTGAATAATGCACCGCACGGCATCGTCGGGAGGAGCGAGGTAGGCGGTGACATCTGTGCGGCTAGCGCCGAGAGAGATGGAAGTGAGCTCGGCATAAGCCCGCGCCCGAGCCTCCACAGGGGTGCTGAGTGTGAAGGTATTGTTGGTCGGATGTAGCCGCAACTGGTCTTGGTGGTAGTGGTTCATGTGAAAAAGGAAGAAGGCACCTAATTTCTGTCTGCCTACAGGCGACACGGCGCAGTGCCTACCGCAACTGGTCTCGGGCGAGGGCTTCCTGCAGGGAAACTGCTGTCGTAGAGGAGATCGCTGATAGAAGCGTGCGAGGGGTCTGCTTGGTTACGTCCAAACCGCCGCGGGGTCAGACAACGACCTTGAAGTCTCCCCTCGGGAGTTGCGGGAGAGGCGTGCGTCGTAAATGGCGAGGAGGAGCTGGTGGAGGAGACGGCCTTGAAGGCGTCGGCGTCCCATCTTGCGATTCTCCAACGGTTCGGCGGCCGTCGCTGCCACTGATTTCCAATTGGCCGATCAAGCTTGCTGGGCGTTGGAGACAGTTGTCAGCCGTCGCAGGGCGGTATTTGTTTCGGAGACGTAGGACGGTCTCCCATTCCCCATTTCCGAGTTCGGTTGCGTCGATATCAGTGCCATCTACGCGGTATTCCATGGCTAGGCGAGCGGTGACCACACGGAGGCGAGGCCTGGCGTAGGCCTAGCTCCGACGGGCACACAAGAAAACAGCACGGATCGTGGAACCGATCCCGGCGGGCTAGCGACAGTCAGGTGAGATCAAAGTGGGCGGCTGACCATCGCGAATGCAAAGCGGGGGAAATCGAGAGGATCCGGTCGAAATATAGGGCTCTGGTGAAAGTTGAGGCAGGAGCGCATGTGCAGCGCGTCCGCTCGCAACGGCTCCCAAAACCGGTCTCCACGCATAGGCGACACGGAATGACGACTTGGTGAAGGGGAAGGCGAGCGGGAAGTAGAACGTCGAGAAGCGGAGGTTCGGGTGCCGTAAGCAGCTTGCGCATCGCGTTCGTGAACTTCAGGTGGCACGTGAGGCGCGTGGCATGGAGGCCGAAACTAGTAGTCAGGGTATCTTGGTGTATTAGCTGCGAAGCGCCGACGACATAGACGCGCGTCGTGACCTGGAATCCCGCAAAAGTAGCATATCGGCCGGTTGTCAGCAGTGCGCCAAGGATTTCCAGCGTGCTGCTGTGTAGCTGGAAACGGCGCGGTGGAAGGTCGCACAGGTTGTGGCGTATACTATGGCAGACGAGGCGAAGGCATTGCCGCGACGACCGCATAAGTCAGTGGTGCGGCAACAGGTGTTAATGGAGGGGCAGGCGTAGGTAATGGCAACGCCTCGGAGACCTGCTCCTGAATAGCCTGTCTGATTGTAGGCGTTAGACGGTTCGTTGTTGCTTCGGTGGTCGGAAGATACGAGAGACACGAAAGCTGTCGTGTGACCTCTTCACGTACATATTCTTTTATCTGCTCCGGCAGGGTGCTGTCACCACTGACGGCCAGGGAAGCAAGAGAGTCGTCTGCTGTCGTTGACCTCCGAACTAATGCATGTTGCTTGCGAATCTCTTCCCAGTTCTGGCACAAGGTCACAAGTTCGGATACGGTACTTGGGCCCTTTGCCAGCAACATTTGAAAGGCATCATCGTCTATTCCTACACACACACACACACACACACACACACACACACACACACACACATATATATATATATATATATATATATATATATATATATATATAGATATATATATATATATATATATATATATATATATATATATATATATATAGATATATATATATATATAAAGTGGACGGCTCCTGGCTGGCATAAGCCAACCAGGAGCCGTCCACTTTGGGCACGACATCGCGCCAAGCATGCCAAGCTTACGATGGTCGCTCTTACAGGCTGCCATTTTGTGGATGGTGCCTTCCGTACATCTCCATCCGAATTGTGACTTGCCCGCTGCCCCTCTTCAGCTGCCGCCTGCTTCGGCAAACCGCACGCCAGTTCCGGTGGGAACAAACTACCCCATCTGGCAACCTGGAATCGCGGCATCAGGTGGTGGCACAGACGGCGCGGGATTCATAAGCCAGCCAGGAGCCGTCCACTTTGGGCACGACATCGCGCCAAGCATGCCAAGCTTACGATGGTTGCTCTTACAGGCTGCCATTTCGTGGATGGTGCCTTCCGTACATCTCCATCCGAATTGTGACTTGCCCGCTGCCCCTCTTCAGCTGCCGCCTGCTTCGGCAAACCGCACGCCAGTTCCGGTGGGAACAAACTACCCCATCTGGCAACCTGGAATCGCGGCACCAGGTGGTGGCACAGACGGCGCGGGATTCATAAGCCAGCCAGGAGCCGTCCACTTTGGGCACGACATCGCGCCAAACATGCCAAGCTTACGATGGTTGCTCTTACAGGTTAGTTACCTGAAAGGTGCCATTTGCTACAGAACTAGTAATTATGTCCTAGTTGCGGTGTCGTGCCCACCCGAATTCATAGATAAGATACAGCGTATGAAAGATGTTTCTTTTGTGATGTGCCGCGCTTTCTGCTCTTTATTGTTACTTCTCGCCGGTGACGTGGAATCTAATTCGGGCCCTATGACGAAAACTGAAGCCGACACATTTTCTCAAGCTCTAGACGCCATACGGAAGCTTGAAGAAAGCCAGGATACCTTACTAGCCGAATTGAAAGCTCTGAAAGAGAAGCATATTGAAGCCACCAAGGAAATTCAGTTGCTTATGGCTAGAGTCGCGGCCCTGGAAAGCACTACCACGTCACCACATAACACAGGTGTAACTGAGGCAAGTGCCAATGCACTGCATACAGTATCAAGCCAAGTGACAGAAATTTCGTCGCGGTGTAATAACCCTGAAAATAGATTACGGCGCTCTAACCTTCTTTTCTTTGGACTGGACGATGAACCTAAGGAATACTGGGCAAAATCTGAGCAGAAAATAATCGACTTCTGCTCAGAGAAATTAGGCATCACTGTGACGGAACGGCAATTTGAACGTGTGCACCGAATAAGCTAATATTCAGAAGACAAGCGGAGACCTATAATAGCGAAATTAGCCTTCTTTAAGGACAAAGAACAAATCCTGTCGTCTGCACACAAACTAAAAGGTTCCGCATTTTCCATACGAGAAGATTTTTCACTGGCAACTCGGTTGTCCCGAAAGAAGCTGATTGAATTCGCGAAAATGCAGAAAAGTGCGTATAAGCTCTCTGTGGACAAGCTACGCATCGCTTCAAAGACATACATTTATGACTCTGCGACGAACACAGTTATCGAATCTGTCAGATAGCTACAGCGTTGCACGCGCGTGCAGAATCAACGACCGAAACATGCTAATACCTCATTGTCGCTGTCAATCGCTAACACACGCAGCATTATGTCGAAGCAGGATTTGATATCTGCTTTTCTGGATGACAGTAAATCTGATATCATTACATTCACAGAAACTTGGCTAAATCCTGCTATCAGTGACGACGAAATATTCACCTCAGCCAGCATTTATCAAATCTACAGGTGTGATCGCACTAGTAAAAGAGGAGGCGGTGTTCTGGTCGGCATAAGGAAAACCATTACTTCATTTTTTATCAACACTAATTCTGACCTCGAAATAGTTTGGGTAGCTTGTACAGTCCCTTCCTCCAAAATCCTCGTAGGTTGCTGCTATCGTGCGCCGGACTCGGACTCTTCCTTCATTAATATGCTACGTGACAGTATAAACAACGCTTCTGAAATTTTCCAAGCCGATATCATTTACTTATTAGGCGACTTCAACTTTCCGCTCATTGATTGGGCCACACGGTCATCGCCCTGTCACATGTCAACTGAATTTCTTAACTCTAGATTTCAACCTCTTTCAAACTGTTCTGAAACCTACACGTGGTACGAACACCCTTGATCTTATCCTCACGACCGCTCCGGAAACAATCCGTAATACAGATTACCTGGACGGATTCAGTGACCATAATTTACTCCAAGTAGATATAAACATACCCCTTCCCGTAGCCGGTGTACACACAAAACAAATTCGGGACTATAATAAAGGCGATTATCAGGCAATTAACACAAAGCTAAGGTTATTTTCCGAAAACACTCTCCTGCCGTGTTTCCACAATAGATCCGTAGAAGAGAACTGGCTACTTTTCAAGCAAGTTTTGTGTACGTTAGTTGACAAGCATGTTCCACTGGTTAAAATTAGCAATGGTAAATCAAATCCATGGTTCAATAAAAAGCCTCTGAGAATGCGGAATAAGAAAAAACGGCTTTACAATAATGCTAAGTGCTCGGGTAGTTCTTCTTCTTGGCTTAAATATAAAACCTGCATAAAAGCATATTGCACAGCTTTAAGTAAGGCTAAGGAAAAGTATTATTCTAATGATCTACCCACACTACTGAAAAACAACCCAGCTAAATTTTGGAAAGTCATAAACCCTACCAGCGAAAACCAACACATCTCATTGCATGACTGCAACAACGTCCCTCTCACAGCTAGCCAGTGTCCAACAGCATTTAATTCCTTTTTCACTTCTGTCTTCACGAAAGAGAACAGTACCAACATACCCAACGTAGCTGAGTTCGATTACCAATTTATGGAACCAATAGATATTCAATTAGAAGGCATAATTACAGCCATAAATAATCTTAAGTTGTCGTCTTCATGCGGCGTGGATGGAATCAACTCAAAGGTTCTAAAGAATACGGTTACGGTCACAAGCAAAATACTACTTCATATATTCCGGCAGTCTCTCGAAACAGGCATGATACCGTCTGACTGGAAGCTGGCGAAAATAATTCCAATATTCAAAAGTGGAAATAAAACCTCATGCGAAAATTACCGTCTTATTTCCCTTACGTGTATTTGTTGTAAAATTCTAGAACACATCATCGCTTCACATATTTACAGGCATCTGGAATCCAATCATTTCTTTTTCAAAAATCAGCATGGTTTCCGAAAGGGCTTTTCGTGTGAGACTCAGTTGTTTGAATTTACCACAGAGCTTCATGCAAATATGGACAATAATTATCAAACTTATTGCGTGTTCCTCGACTATTCGAAGGCGTTTGACAGGGTTGCACACTGTCGCCTGATATCGAAACTTCCGCCATGAAATTAGACTCCCGTACATTATCATGGCTTCGCAATTTCCTGTCGAATCGTCAGCAATACACAACAGTTAACAATTTGTCTTCTTCCCTATCTGACGTTTCTTCAGGTGTACCACAGGGCAGTGTACCCGCGCCATTACTTTTCCTCATATTCATCAATGATCTTCCGCAACATGTCTCTTCTTGCATCAGGGTGTTCGCTGACGACTGCATTATTTACCGTCCAATCAAGAACAGTGAAGATCACCTGTCACTCCAAAACGACCTCGACGTAATTAATGGTTGGTGTAGTGCATGGCTGATGACTCTAAATGTCTCAAAATGCAAAGTAATGTCGTTCACACGTAAACCTAACATATCCGAATTCTCTTACAGTATTAATCATTCCATTCTATCGACTGCAACACAATATCGGTACTTGGGCGTAATACTGACACCTAATCTATCCTGGTCCGACTACATTACGGCAATCTCTGCCAGCGCCTCGAAATCACTAGGTTTCTTGAGACGTAACTTGAAAGCTGCACCATCAGGCATTCGCAAATTATCTTACTTGACACTGGTTCGCCCTCAACTAGAATATGCCTGTTCGATTTGGTCTCCCCATCAGAAATACTTAATTGACTCATTGGAAAGAATCCAGAATAGAGCAAGCCGCTTCATTGCCAATAACTACAGTCCGCATTCTAGTATATCACAAATCAAACAGGAACTTTCACTCCCACTCTTGAACATTCGTCGCGACATTGCCCTGCTGTCATTCTTTCATAAAACTACCCATTCTTCCCGAATCACCGTTACTGGTCTGCAAAAACTATATCTCACTTCACGTAGACTACACAATCATCTTAGCTACTCCCGTGTATACGGCTCAACAAACGCGTTCAATCAGTCCGCACTTCCACGTGCCATCCGTCTGTGGAACAGTTTGCCTGACGACATTGCATCCCAGACAAACTTTGACACATTCCGTCATATCTTATCAAGCCACTTCACAAGCCTCAGCAAGTAGATGCCGTATCATAATTCATTGGTCCGTATTGGTTCATTTTTGGGATTGTCACATCCATGTGCGCGAGGATTCTGCCTTGTGGCCGCTGCATGCGCAGGAAATACAGTGTTTCGACCACGGTTACTATGCGTGTATCTTTTGTACAGGTTGAACTTTTGTACATGTTGGTGCTTTTTGTTTGACTTATTATTTTCCAATTGTTTCTTTTGTATTTGTTTTAGTTTTAGATGTATATAAGTATTGCGCCCCTTACTCAATTGTCTGTCTTGTATATTTTTTCCAGT
This sequence comes from Rhipicephalus annulatus, assembly GCA_013436015.1. Lineage (NCBI taxonomy): Eukaryota > Metazoa > Arthropoda > Arachnida > Ixodida > Ixodidae > Rhipicephalus > Rhipicephalus annulatus. The sequence continues at coordinate 63,051 of WOVY01002811.1, forward strand.
TTATTTGTATATATGTATAGCCCCCCTTACTCAATGCCCCCCATGGGGCCTGTAAGGTACTTTGACATAAATATATATATATATATATATATATATATATATATATATATATATATATATATATATATATATATATATATATATATATATATTGCAAGGGAGTTTAATAGCGACGCCAGATAGTAGGCAGGCAGCCGGTACGGACAGAAATACTCGAGCAGTCCAGCGTCTACAGCTCGTGCACACACTCGCGCTTCGCACTTCGAGAGAAATGGTCCCACAAGTCAGTGCCTTGCGAATTCCCCACTACATTTATTTATTTTTATTTACTTATTTTCATACCTCAAGGGCCTCCTAGAAGGAGGCATTACGTGAGGGGTGGTACAAGTGACAGACTAGAACAAAAAACGAGGGTAGGGGTGAGGGAGAGGTGTGCTACCAACATAACTATATACAAGACCGTTACAACAATAAATGAGTGAAGAAGCATAAAAGAAACTACATGGCCGGACACGCTACATGTTTTACATTGGGACCAATCAGAGTTTAAACAGCTTGGATAACCGCGCTTTACAACAGTACAATGGTGCAAACATACAAGTCAGAATGCAAACAACGGCAATGAGCTAGGTAGCTATAAATTTGGTCAAAAAAACAGAAAACAATATGATGTCAGAAGGCAACGCTCCATTACTTCGCCTGCACTGACAACAATGAAAGTCAGAAAAACGGGAACCATAAAAACGACATGAGGATATTACACAATTCCGGGCGCGGTAAGCAGCGATTTAAACTGGTCAAGGTCTTTGGTCTGTACCACGTGAGCGGGAAGATTGTTCCAGTCTTTGGCTGACCGAACAAAAAAGGATTGCGCGAAAGTGTTAGTTCATGGGCGGGGGGTATGAAACTTGATGTTCGTTTTCGGTGCGAGTGTATACATGCGATTTTGGCGTGACGTAAGAGTTTGGTGATAATGAGTAATGAAACCTATGGAATAATGCCAGCCTTGCTAGTTTCCGACAGTTGTTGAGGGGAGGAAGGGACGCACGCGACTTGAGATTTGCGACGCTAGTGTATGAAGAAAAATCCGAGAAAGCAAATCTAATAGCCATCGGAAACATGGAAAACATCGGAAAGGATTACATCGGAAAGGAAAACACGCCCTCAGTCACTGAGGAGTTCGCGAGGAGGACCATGACGAAGCACAAAACGATTGAGTATGAAAGTTGTGACATCTTGTGCTGCTGCTGTGGGGAGAGCAGCAGTTTCAGCGTACCGTGTAAGATGATCCACAGCCACGATCACCCATCGGTCGTCTGCGGTTGTCAATGGTAGTGGTCCGTAGAGGTCGATTCCTACACGGTCGAATGGGCGGTCTGGGCATGGAAGGGGCTGCAATGAATCTGTTGCAGGATGTGGCGGGTTTTTTCACCGCTGAAATTCGTGGCAACCGCGAATGAACTGGCGGACGAAGGTAAACATTCCACGCCAGTAATACCTTTTTCGTAAACGCCCGTAGGTCTTGAAAACACTGGTGTGAGCACATTGTGGGTTGGAATGAAAGAACGCGCAGATAGTAGAGCGAAGCGTTCAGGGAATGACTAGTAGCCATTTCTTACCATCTGCTGAATAGTTGCGCCGGTACAAAAGGCCATCCCGAATACTGAAGTGCGGAGCCTGGCGGCGCAGGGCTCGAGTGGTTCGAAGTGTCGGTGCCTCGGATAACGCGTCGAGAAGCGAAGTGATTCATGGGTCATTACGTTGTGCAGGAGAGATGGTGTCCTCGTCAAGAGCTGACAACGTGTTGTCCGAGGAAACAGTTTCAATGTCCGGGGATAGGGAAGATCGCGATAGTGCATCAGCATAGGTATACTTGGGACCTGAACGATATACAACGCGGATGTCATATTCTTGAAGCCGAAGAGCCCAAAGGGCAAGACGACCCGATGGATCCTTGAGCGAAGACAACCAGCATAATGCGTGGTGGTCCGTTACCACATCAAAAGTACGGCCATATAGGTATGGGCGGAACTTGACAAGTACCCAAACGATCGCTAAGCATTCCTTCTCGGTGATGCTGTAGTTTGATTCAGCCTTGGTGAGAGTTCTGCTGGAGTAAGCGACGACATACTCGGCGAATTCAGGCTTGCGTTGCGCGAAAACCACACCGAAGCCGACACCACTGGCGTCACTGTGGCCCTCAATTGCCGCCATAGGATCGTAGTGACGCAGTATTGGTGGTGAAGTGAGGAGACGACGAAGGGTACAGAAGGCTTGGTCACACTCAGAAGACCATGACGAAAGATCAGTGGCCCTGCCTAGAAGTTTGGTCAAAGGCGCAATGATAGAGGCGAAGTTGCGCACGAACCGGCGAAAGTTGGAGCATAACCCCACGAAGCTCCGTAACTGCTTCATGGTCGTTGGTTTGGGGAAGTCGGCGACAGCACGTAATTTAGCCGGGTCTGGAAAAACACCGTTCTTTGATACGACGTGCCCGAGAATCGTTAGTTGCCGAGCAGCAAAAAGGCACATTTTGAGGTTGAGTTGGAGCTGAGCATTCTTCAGGAACGTGAGGACGTGTTTCAGGCGATTGAGATGTGTCGCAAAGTCCGGCGCAAAGACGACAATATCGTCGAGATAACACAGACATATTTTCCACTTCGAACCCTGAAGAAACGTGTCCATCATGTGCCCGAACGTGGTAGGCGCGTTGCAGAGGCCAAAGGGCGTGACATTAAACTCATATAGACCGTCGGGTGTCACGAAGGCCGTTTTTAGTCGATCGGTGTCTGCAAGAGGGACCTGCGAGTACCCTGAGCGCAAATCTAATGATGAAAAAAACTCGGCACCTTGTAAAGTATCAAGGGCATCGTCAATCCTGGGTAAAGGATACATATCTTTTCGAGGAATCCTATTTAGGCGCCGGTAATCCACGCAGAATAGAACAGAACCATCCTGTTTTTTTTTTTAACGAGCACTACAGGTGAGGCAATTGACTTTGTGAAGGTTGAATGACGCCGCGTTGCAGCATATCGCCCACCTGTTCGGTAATAACTTGGCGTTCCGCCGCAGAAACACGGTATGGTCGTTGCCGTAGTGGTGCATGGAAGCCGGAATCGATGTTATGTAGAGTGGTAGAAGTGCGGCCAAGTGAAGGTTGAACAACATCTAAAGATTCGCGGTATTGGTACAGCAGTTGGAGGAGTTCAGATCGTTCAGATGGTGACAGTCCGTCTGCGAAAGCCCAATCGAACACTTTCAAAGCCTGTAAGTCAGAGTGGTTAATAGCACTGACGGCGGCGAGGTCACTTTGCGATTATTCTTGCGGCACGGTAAAAAATTGTCCATTATCAATGGGCTGTACGCATCCAAGAGATTCGCCTTTAAACAGTTTGATGGTATGTGAAAAGGGATTGGCAAGGCAGATAGCACTGGCTCCATTACAAATTGCGAGGGTTGAATAATGGAGAAAAAGTGGTTTCTGACTTAGAAAGAGGCTTGATGGCTCAAAAAATGCTAATTCATTGCGCATGCCGTCGGAGACTGCAGGGAGCAAAACAGGTGTTGTCGGCGTAATGTATCTTTTTCGACAACTAGCTTGTGTGCGGCTCCATTCGTCTGGTCGTAGGGCTGGTCGAACAACGGAAGCAGTTCAAGTTTGGAACGCACACAATCTATAACGGCGTGATTACGTGATAGGAAATTCCAGCCAAATATTATGTCATGAGAGCAGGAGGAAAGGACGATAAACTCAACAATGTAGTGGTCCTCCGCAATTGTGAGTCGGGCAGTGAAGGCGGCTATAGGTCGAACAGGTTCTCCATTTTCTGCACGTAAGGACATCATATAAAGCGGCTTGATCCCCTTTGGGAGCTTGCAGCAAAGTGTGGCAGCTTGGGCTAGTTGGTATGGCATGACGATAGTTATAGCGCGAGAACAAAACGATGACACAGAGACAAGAAGGACACGAAAGACACGAGCGCTCGTGTCTTTCGTGTCCTTCTTGTCTCTGTGTCGTCGTTTTGTTCTCGCGCTATAACTATCGTCTTGCAGCAAAGTTTGGCATCTATAACAGACACAGCGGCACAGGTATCTACATGAGTGCATGCATGGGCGCCGTCTACAAAAACTTCGACAATATTTGACAGAAAAGTGCGAGGACTTGAACGTTTCGATAGCGCAGCTCTTGCCTCCTGAACTGCGACGGCTAGTTTCCCTCATTTTGATGGTCTGGTAGGGGACGCATGGGTGACAAGGAGCGACGATTGGGTGAAGGTTAACGACGAGACGAAGTTGCCGGATAGTCACTGGAAGGCGTGCTTGACTGATGATCCGAACTTTCATACCCAAAAGGGGGTCAGTCTATGTAGTTGCTCCGTGATAAGGCGTCTGTGTAGCTGGGCACGCGACGATGGCCAGGGCCACCGCATGCAAAACAGATCGGCTGGTTATCGCGTGTTCGCAGCGACGGGCGCCACCCACGCGGCATACGACTGAGTCGAGGCTGTGGTAGCGAGGGGAGGAGCCCATGTGACGGAAGACTGAGTAGGAGCGGTGACATGCTGCAGTCCATTGAACGGCGAGGGCTGGTGTGGCTGCTGCCTCTTCACGGCGTCAGCATAAGTAAGATGCGCGGCGACAACTTTCTGCTAAAAGGGCACTGGCATAGCCTCGGCAATCTGGTCCTGAAGCGCATGTCGGAGCATGAAATCTAACGGTGTCGGTGGTCGCTCTTGCTGCTGCTGCGGGAGCTCTTGGCGCTGACAAAACGGCAGGAGTAAAATCTGACGTGCGACCTCCTCACGCACAAAGTCTTTCATTTGTGCTAAAAGGCGAAAGTGGTCAGATACGACGTCCAGTGCAGTGAGTGTTTGGTTAGGCTGAAATGGACGACGGGGTAGAGCTCGTTGCCGTCGCAATTCGTCGTAGCTCTGGCACAGAGTTACCACTTCAGACACCGTACCAGGAGACTTCGCAAGAAGCATTTGAAATACGTCGTCATCGACACCTTTCATAATGTGCTGGATCCTGGCACTTTCACTCATTGCTGCATCGACGCGCCTGCAGAGATCGAGTATGTCTTCGATATAGGCGGTAAACGTTTCGCCAGGTTCTTGTGCCCATGAGCGCAGGCGTTGTTCGGCGCGCAACTTCCGCATGGCAGGGCGACCGAAAACCGAGGATATTGCCTATTTGAAAGCGGCCCAGTTTTCGAACTCGGATTCGTGGTTTGTGTACAACAGTTTCGCCACATTAGCCAAGTAAAAATTCACTGTGCTCAACTTAGCAGCTTCATCCCACCTGTTTGGCCCACTGACTTTTTCGTAGGACGACAGCCAGTCCTCGACGTCCTGGTCTTCGGCGCCCGAAAAGATCGGGGGTCTCGCTGGTGAACCGGGCCAGGGCAAGTAGCGGCAGCGAGATGTACTGTCTGTTGGGCAGCGTCAACTTGCATGGTCGACGGCAGGGGGCGGGATCGGAGTTCCAGGTGTAGGTGATGTAGTTACCCCACACCTCCACCAAATGTAAAGAAGGTTTTTTGAAGGACTGAACAAGCGGGTGGTAGCTCGAAAGGAACGCAGGCGGACCCAGATGACGGTGCTAGATCGCCGATCACGTGCCTTTTTCTTGTGTTGATGATAGCTGACCTGATGGTATCAACGTCTTTTTTATTAACTATAATTGCAATATCCAATTATTTCGTAAGTATTTTAACGTTATGGACATCGCAGCTACATTGTCATAAGAATGAAAGCAAAAATACTTGAACACTTAGATTTTAACTGTGCTTTGTAAAGGACTCGAGTGGTAAAAAGAGCTTCCTAATAAAACGGCCTTGTTGTTTGTAATCATTAGTTAAGTAATTTTATTTTTATTAGGTCTTTCGTAAAGAAATTAAAACTATTTTTACGCCTGTGCAATTTGAGTAAACAGTGGAGGTGGCAAAAGGTAAACACAGATTGAGGTCTTTCCTCTTCTACTTTCTTGTTTCTTTCTTCCTTTATCTTTTTCTTCCCCTCCATTTTTCTTCCTTGTCTCTTTTCCTATCTCGTTCTATGTTGCCCTCTCTTTTCTGCTCTTAACCCTCGCATCACTTTGTGAATTGCTCAGTTTCCTTCCACATTTCTCGCTATGCTGTACATGGTTATGCCACTATCATTTGATTTTCCCATTTTTTATTAAACTTCACTATGTGTGGTTGTGCTATGCTCAGAGATGTTTGGCCCATACTGGCTTTCTGTGGAGCGAGTTGCATAAACTGGCACAGGGAAACAATAAAGGAGTTGTGCTGTTTAAAGGGATTCAGAATTCACCTGTCCTACTACATTTTTTTGCAGCACTGGGGTGGTCCACACTTCAGGCAAGTAAAGACGGTGAGAAGTCTCAACATGGACGCCGCCACCGCTGTAACTCGTGTAACTACGAGAGTCATAAAGTGTCTCATATTAAAATGCACGTCACGGTTCACACAGGCGAGCGGCCGTTTCAGTGTCACTTGTGTCCTCAGAGATTCTCGGTCAAATCCAATTTGGTAGTTCACCTGCGTGTCCACAAAAGCGAGAGCCCACATAACTGCCATCTCTGTCCTCAAAGCTTTTTCACTTAAACATCATTTGAAAGGCCACCTGCACACCCACACAGGCAAGCGACCACACAAGTGCCACCTATGTTCCCAGAGCTTCTCTCGAAAGCTCACTTATAGAAGGCATCTGCTCTCGCCCACAGGTGACAGACAGTTGAAATGCCCATTATGTCCTCAAACGTTTGGGTGGAAAAGCAACATCAGCAGGCACTTGAGCATGCACAAATTCAAGACAACAGTTCAGTAAGACTTCTTTTAGCTCCTCTTTTCAAACATGTGACCCTGTGAGTGTGACATAGTTTTTACAATACCCTGACAGTGCTAAATATTCTACGGAGACTGGGGATAACTCTATAAGTGACATCACAGCACTGAATGCTGACTGTGACATTCATATTTCAGGGGGGCTAAGTGTAGCATTGACAGCGTACTTAGACTCAGGTCATATTCAAATAACCTAAGTGCTAAAATTTAAAGCTGAGTGCTTCGTTGTCATTGCCTTGTAGTCGCATAATAATTTTAGCTTGTAAAATCTCAGCAGTTAATGAATGTAGTTACAAAAACAATGTACACTCAGAACCACAAATGCAGACACCTGTATTATTATGTCACTGAGATTGTTTTCCTGCTTTTAGACTTCTCTTCGTAACATAATTTCCTAGTGCGCTACGTGTCTTTTGTGCTTTTATTTCTTTCATACAACTTTCTTGTTCACATGTACTTTTTTTCAAAGAGCACATTAAGGTACTCTTTCACGAAACGTACGGCTGGTTTCCTAATTGAACAAAAGCAATGTTTTCTTCAGACTAGCTCTACGATTTTCTATTGAAGAGCCAATCCAGTTCTTAGCCAAATCAATTTAGAGTTATCATAATCAGAAGCACGCTGTGTCATGTTTGTGTAAACACTTTTTCTTCGCTTCCGGTTTTAGGTAACATTTGCATTAGGTCACGTAGAGCCTAGTTAGTTATCGGGCTCTTGTATTGTTTTGCATTGGACTTGATGCCATTTTTCACTTAGCCTTCAATACAAGGTGGAGCTTTATATTGTGATTCCTGTGATCGATATCAATGTTCTTTCTCATGTTCAATGCACAGCTGCTGGACAGTCTTTATTACCTGCAAATAAATCTCTGGATTGAAATTCATTGGAGGGCTTCTTTTTAAATTTGCTCTGTTTTTACGAGATCTGCATATCTTTGTGGTATTTGTGTTTTTATAGTTTTTATTTCTGAGTTGTTGAATTATGTTACATTGCAGCATTTTTCAATATGAATGCTTCTTTGTTGTCATCAGTTACCTAAACACTGTATTGCAAAATACTTATGACAACTATATTAATATGTCTGTCGTAACACGCTATAGTGTGGGAATATACATTGAAGATATAAAATCGGCTCAACTTCATTTGGTTATTGAGGTTATAATTGATGTATCCTTTCGTATAAATAAAATAGAGGCTTGAAAGTTATTCGTAACAAGCTGCTCATGATCAATATGCAATGGATGTCTTCCAGCCTAGAATATAAAGTTTTGGATAAAGCTGCACTTAACGAGGGTGAGTTCCTGAGTGAATCAACTGCCGAAGGACTCCGCGTCACTCTAACCAGCACCCTTTTCATCCGGCACTATGTCACGAAAACCTTGGGCTCTAAATACTTGACGATCTCTCACCTCTGACAAGATGCATTTGAAATCTTTCTGGAATTCCGAAGCAAATGTCTGGCTTGAATTATCACACTTCGCCAACACAATTTTTGATCTCTGTGAATTGCTTCAGTTTTTACAGTTTGGCACAGTCAACCTCACGTGGAAACATACCTTCTGGAGTTCCGAGCAGCCTTCCATGTCCGGGCATCCACAATAATTCAATAAAATTGCAGAATAAGCTGGATGAGCTGCTAGGTGTGGGGCACCTCAGTGAGGTTCATGAAATTATTGCTGCTTGTGAAGCCCTCCCTGACCACACTGATCTCATTGGACGCATAAGTGACTCACTGATCACCTAATACGTCAGTGGCTATGTGGCCCGGGAGATGTTTAAAAAGACGAAGTGCAAGGAATGTAGCAGGTTGTTACTTCACTCAGAGTTACAGCTTGCTTGCGGCAGAATCATGCATGCCTTCTGTACCCGTCCGAGTCCTTAACAGATATGGTCAAATCTATGAAAGATGCATTCACCTATTGCTTCAGTTTCAACAAGTTAAAAAGTGACAACATAACAGATGTTATCTCTTGTCTGTCTGTGAAGAGGTTAAATATGGTTGGCTGGTAACACCAAAAACTGGAAGTGACAAATTAGATAATGAGATTCTTCACACTGACCAAAATGCATTTTCTCGTTGCGGGAGTAAATGCGTTTAATCAAAAAAAGAGAGAGAAAATGAAGTGCTTGAATTTGAGACGTATGACTTAACTGTCATAGTGTTATCTCAGCGAACAAGATTTCATTTTATGTTATTGTGCATTACTCACACTCTGTTGTTTCTTGGAATTTTACTATTTTCTTGTTCACATTGTTATAAATCTTCCATTAACAACGGTGATATCACTGTCCGGCTGTGTTTCACATATGCAGAAATCAATTTTTTCGTGAATTGGTTCGAGACTATCTATGTTTGCCATCGAACTCTTATTGTCACGTGTATATGTATGCCCATTGTATCATCATATATTTACTGTTCTCTTCAGTTGCCTTACTTACTAGCTTTAGCTGAGTTTCATATAACTGTCGGTTTTCTTCAACCTTAATGCATATGTTGTGTTCATTTTTCATGCTCTTTACCGCTTTGGAGAAAATAAATGTCTTGCTTGTAAAATTAGACCTTGATTGCGCAAGTCATAAAAATAACGGTTGCCGATACTTTTACGTGCATTGAGACTTCACGGAGAACGCTGCGGCATCAAAGGGAAAACTGCACGGATCTGGTGTTAAGCTCATGGCAAGTCACTTTTCGTAGCTGATATACTAAGAAGTGAATGGAAAACACTAGCTTTTAGTGCCAATACACGCTTTGCAGCGCGCCGCCAGGATTGTGACAGTTAGACTCTACTATAATCCGCAGGGTAGCGTGAAATATTTGCAACAAAAAACGACTGATACCCAAGCGCGGGCGTGAGGAGGGGTTCTCGAAAGAGACCGCAGCGCCGCTGCATCAAGATGAGTTCTCGTTCGCTCTCCGGCGCGCCGATGCTGACACCTCTCCTTCTAGCCACCATAATCAAGTGGCTTTGATATGTTATGTAAATGCTACGTTAGTTCTAAATTAAAAGGTATTTGTTTCCGACGAAATAACACACATTAACGAGTACGAATGACTGAATCTTCAAAGAACTTTCCCTCCAATTAGAGGCTAACTAAGAAAAACTACTAACAGTAAGACGCACTTGGAGCACTATGTGACCCGAAGAAGTTCTCATATTAAACTCGTTGGGCGTGCGAGAGGAACGCTTCGTTTTTAATAGCTGAACGGTGACTCTTTATCATGCCCCTACTAAGACGGCCGCCATCTTGCCAGAGGAACGGCTTTACTTCTGCGCAATCATTTCCACTACAGCCATTTTTTTAATCCTCCTTGGGGAAAAAATTCCCCACATCATATCATTCTTCGCCACCAGCGTGTCTCTATACATAGTGTGCACGTGTGTCACGCAGCGTCGATTCATCACTTCCGAAATGCGCCACCGACATGCCTGGGTACCTGCTGACTCCGTGGCCGACCGCAGCCGTGTTGTTTCCTCGTGCGTGCGCCCGTTCAGTTTTGCCTAACGATGCAAGTTGGAACAATTATCAGCTGCTGGTGAGGCAGGTTGATATACCAGTCCACGAAGAGCTAGCAGAGCGTCAGGGTGTTCTCTTTGCCGAAAGTTATTACGTAAAATTGAGAACGAGCACTACAATTTTCCGAAAAGCACCGGCATGTTTAGCTGGCACAGATTAACAAAAACGGCTTGAAGAACCAGTGATATTTGCGTCTTCATGTCTAACTTTCTTACGAGTAAGGGCTGTATTCAAGCACGTACCTGCAAACAGAGATCGGTACTGTATATAGAAACCTGTCCGTGACCGCTGCCTGCACAATCGGCGTGTCAGGGAGGCAGTTAAAATTGTGAAGGCAATCACGGGAATTCGGGTATCGCTTTCAAACAAAATATGAAAATATATGTGAAACAATATTCGTTTGCTCGCGATTTGAAGTACAGGCGATCGGTTCAAGTTGGGGGGTCAGGTTTTTTAAAAATTGGTCGATTGATTCCCCAAAATGGTCTGCATCATTTTCAGAGACAATGCTGTACTTTAGCGCACAACAACAAAAGTAATATACAATGTAAAAACTGAGTCAAAACATACGCGAAAAAAAAGTGACCGGCATCAGCGCAGCACGCACCACGCGAAGTCTCTACCTTGCATAATATTGTCACGGTACAACGTGAATAAAACACAGGTACACCTTGAGGCAACGAAAGCAGCGTGTTTTCCACAGTTGAGCCACAAGATCGTTTTCTTCGGTCTCGAGTGAAGGTAGAGGCCCACTACCTCGTGTCCACTAAATCCCCCATCATTATTTTCTTCAACATGTAGACACGCGTCATTTGCCTCCCTCTCAAAGAGCATCGCCCCGATGGAAAGTTTGTAATGATGTTTTGTTTTTTTCCACAAGAAAAGTCACATCACTCGCTGACGTAAGGCTTCATGCGGACTACGTGAACGAGTTCAGGATGGTGCTGGTGACGCTTTGTACTATGCGAACTGTCCGGAACAACTTCGTAAGGGACGTCACTCAGTCTTCGCAGCACTAGGTACGGCCCAAAGTATCTACTTGGAGCTTTTCGGAAAGTCCTCGTTTCCGTACCGGCATCCAAATCCATACTTTGTCGCCAGTTTGGTAGACGACTGTTCTGCGGTGAGCATTGTAACGGCCTGCATCGTACTCTTGCTGCTGGCTGATGCGTAAACGTGCAAGTTGCCTAGCTTGTTCCGCGCGTTCGGTGAACGTGTCGGCATCCGGGACTATGTCGTCGCCTTCGTGCGGTAACATTGCATCTAACATGGTTCGTACCTCCCGTCCATAAACGAGGCTGAACGGTGTCATGCGGGTCGTTTCTAGCTTGGTCGTGTTGTATGCGAACGTTATGTATGGCAAGATTTGATCCCAATTTTTGTGTTCAACGTCTACGTACATTGAAAGCAAGTCTTCATTGGTTTTGTTTAGACGCTCTGTCAGCCCGTTCGTTTGCGGGTGGTAGGCGGTGGCCTTACGATGCTTTGTTCCACTCAGCTTCAAGACATGGTCCAAAAGAGCTGCCGTATATGCGGTACCTCTGTCTGTGATTACGACTGATGGTGCACCATGCCTCAGTACAATATTCTCGATAAAAAATCTTGCCACCTCCGCTGCTGTACCTCTCTGGATAGCCTTTGTCTCGGCATAATAGGTCAGATAATCCGTCACGACAATAACCCATTGGTTGCCTGCAGTAGAAGTAGAAAGTGGGCCCAAAATGTCCATGCCAATCTGGTGGAATGGAGTCATTGGGACCTGTACGGGTCAGGAGGCCAGCTGGTTTAGTTGGTGGTGACTTGCGTCGCTGGCAGTCGAGACAGGTACAAACGTGGTTCTTCACAGCTGTGGTTAGTCTTGGCAAGTAATACCTTTGCTGTACCCTAGCCAACGTTCTTGTGTAACCCAAGTGGCCAGAGGCAACCTCGTTGTGGCATGCTTTCAGTACTTCGGTGCGCAGGGCTGCTGGGATGACGAGTAGATAGGCGGATCCCGTCGACGAAAAGTTCCTTTTGTAGAGAACTCCGCCCCGTAAACAAAACGATGACAACACTTTTGCGAAAACTTTGGCGCCTTCCGAGAACTGCCATCTAAGTAGGTTATTAAGCCAAGCAACTCAGGGTCGTCACGTGTTTGCTGCGCAATAGTGGTCGTGTCGAGGACACCGAGAAATGATGCTTCCTCCTCCTCGGGTATGGTCCCCGACTCAATGGGTGAACAGGTCAAACAGTCGGCGTCCATATGCCACTTCCCTGACCTATGTACGACTGCCATATCGAATTCCTGCAGCCTGAGACTCCAACGCGCTAATCAGCCGGTAGGGTCTTTAAGATTTGTTAACCAACACAGCGAGTGGTGATCGTTAATTACATTGAAGGGGCGACCATATAAATACGGACGAAATTTTGTAACCGCCCATACCACGGCGAGACATTCCTTCTCAGTCGTGGAGTAATTAGCCTCAGCGCGTGTTAACGCTCTGCTTGCGTAAGTGATTACCCTTTCTGTGCCTTCTTGCTGTTGCACAAGCACAGCTCCCAGACCAACATTGCTAGCATCGGTGTGAAGCATCGCAGGGGCTCTCTCGTCAAAGTGGGCAAGGACTGGAGGTGTTTGTAGTCGCTGGCGAAGATCGTTAAAAGCAGCTTCCTCTTCGTTATTCTACTCAAAAATGACGTCTTCTTTCGTGAGGCGAGTTAACGGTGATGCTATGCGTGCGAAGTATGCAATAAATCGTCGATATTATGCACAGAGACTGAGAAAGCATCTGACAGCGTTTTTATCGGTCGGCAAAGGGAACTGTTCTACGACTTCGATTTTTTCAGGATTGGGACGAACACCTGCATAACTGACGACATGACCAAGAAATCGCAGCTCTTCTTAGCAAAAGTGGCACTTCTCAGGCTTCAACGTCAGGCCCGCGGACTGTATGGCTCGTAAGACCACCTCAAGTTTCTCAAGGTGCTCTTCAAACGTTGCGGAGAACTTTATGACGTCGTCCAGATATACTGAGCATGTTTTCCACTTTAACCCAGAAAGCACAGTATCCATGAGTCTTTGAAAGGTAGCAGGCGCTGAGCACAAACCGAATGGCAAGACCTTAAATTCATACAACCCATATGGTGTTACAAAAGCGGTCTTCTCGTGGTCACTCGGATTCGCTTCGATTTGCCAATATCCACTCAGCAAATCCATTGAAGTATCGAGTGTGTCGAAGCCTGTCGAGAGAGTCGTCTATACGTGGTAGTGGATATACGTCTTTCTAGGTCACCTGATTTAGCTTGCGGTAATCCACACAGAAGCACAGGCTGCCGTCCTTTTTCTTAACGAGGACTACAGGTGACACCCAGGGGCTCTGTGAATGCTGAATGACGTCATCTTCAAGCATTCTGTCTACCGGCTGTTATATCGCTTCACGTTCTTTTGGAGCCACGCGATAAAGGTTTTGGTGAATAGGTCTCGCCGTTCCGTCGGTAATTATTCGATGCCTGGTTAGAGGCGTGCGGCCAACTTTTAATGTTGTCGAAAAGCAGTCCTGAAATTTTGCCAGTAGCTCAAGGAGTCTGCGTCGGTCGTCTTTCGGCAAAGCAGTGCTAACGTCAAGAACAGGCGCTGAATCAAGATTTAGCGACTCATCGACTACCGCCAAGCAGCCTTCGGCATCTACGACATCGTCGAAGTAAGCGACAGCCGTGCCTTTAGGAAGGTGCCGGCGCTCAGCACTGAAATTGGTCAGCAGCAAGTCCGTGCATCCAGCAGCAACTCTGACGATACCTCGTGCGATGGAAATACCGTGCGTGAAGAGCAGCGAGCTTATTTGGTCTGCAACTCCTTCGGCGTCAAACTGAGCGGCGGCGGCACCGAAAGAAGCGTGCATGACCTAGAAGGGAGAACCACGTCATCATCCGTAATACGCAGTTGGTTTGGTCGCGCCTCTGGAGAATTGGGTAAGCCCGAACTGTTGCAAAACGTAATCAAGCTCTCTGGTATGTTGATGACGGCGCCATATTCCCGTAAAAAATTCATGCCAAGAATTACATCTCTGCAGCATGCGGCGATAACGACGAACGACCTAGTGAAAGGAGAACCTCTGATGTCAGCTCTTCCGGTACATCTTCCAGGGGGCATCAGTAACTGCCCCCCTGCTGTTCTTGTGTGAGGGCCTGTCCACGGCGTCTTCACTTTTCTGAGGCTGTCGGCGAGGTCCTGACTGATAATAGAGAAGTCGGCACCAGTGTCGACTAAAGCTGTCACTTTCTGACCGTCAAGAAGAACACTAAGGTCGGCAGTCACAATTTCATCGTTTTTGGGCTTATCGACTGTACGACGTCATGCTGTGGGGGCTTCTTGTCGTCATATTTATGGCCTGGAATCTTGCCCCAGGAGGTTGCCGCCCTCAGTTTCCCCGTCGTGGGCTAGTTGACCTTCTTGTGTTAAGGTCTGCGTATGTGCGGCGGTGCGACAAAGGCGAACGCGCGGGGGACGGAGAGCGGAATTGACGTCTCAGACTAGGAGGGTGAGTAGGCATTGCCTCCTCTGCAGTAGTACAGCCATCCTCAAAGTGAGAACGGGCTCCATAGAAAAAGGTGTCGTCACGGCGTGGTGTGTATTCGTCGTTGGCACGTCGACCGTCAAACCAAGGTCGATGAAGACGGAATGAATCACCTCGATTCCAGCAATGATGCGCAATATGGCCTGCACCTCCGCAGTGAAAGCGTAGTGGACGTCTGTCCACTGTGCGCCATGCATCGGTTTTTCGGGTCGGTGGACGTCTGAGCATCTCCCCTGGCGTCGCTGCCCGTGAGGTGGCTGTGGACGGCTGGTTGTATGACCGTAGCGTGGGTGGTTGTTGCAGTGTCTGCTCTTGCGGCGGAGACCAAGGGACCATGGGAGCCTGGTGGTACTGCGTCGGCATAGCGAGTGGTGGACGTCGAAGAGCGGCAGCGTAGCTCATAGGACGCTGCTGAGTAACAGGACCAGTCGTAGACAATGCTTGGTGAATTTCTTCGTCTACAACTTCAGCGATCGACGCGATGTGATTTTCAGCAAGCGGAGTCCGTAACCTCTGCAGTTCTTCACGAACTATCTCCCTAATCAACTCTCGTAAAGAGGTCTGATTCTCAGACGTGATGGCGTTAGCGTTGATTGGGACATTGCAGGACATGCGGTCATATTGCCTGCAGCGTTGATGAAGGGCCCGCTCGATAGCCGTAGCTTCCTTAATTAGGTCAACCATGCAGTACTTGGAGGGTTGCGCAGTAGCCCAGCGAAAAGCTGTTCCTTGACACCGCGCATGAGGTAACTCAACTTTTTATCTTCCGTCATTTGCGGGTTAGCTCGATGAAAGAGACGAGTCATGTCCTCGGCAAACATTGCAACGGTTTTGTTGGGTTTTTGGACCCGTATCTCCAATAACTGCTACGCACGGTCCCTTCTATCGACATTGTCGAAGGTATCGACGAACTTCTCTCGAAAGTCAGGCCAAGCTGACAAATTGCCTTCACTATTTTTATACCAAATACGAGTACCATCGTCAAGGTAAAAATAGACGCGAGAAAGCTTTTCGTGTTCCGACCACTGATTGACCTTGGCAACACGCTCGTAGTTGTCAAGCCAGTCGTGAACTTCTTCATGGGCACCACCACTAAAGCGATCGGGAACGAGGGGTTGAAAGATGGTTACCTGAGATGGAAGCGCCGGAAAGCTGCCTTGGGGCACCTGTTGTAGGCTTGCGTTGGCCATTGGTTGACGTGTACGGTGCCTATGAGGTTCCGGCAAGTGAGTGAGTTCTGGCGCGAGGCCTCGCAACCGTCGACTGGAGCGATGCACCGGAGTTGCTACCGGTGACAATGATTCTGTACTCGATGAACGGCTCCCAGCGGGCGTGTAGAGCATCAGACAAGGTTGCGGGCCAGCACCTCCACCAGTGTCGCGGTACAACGCGAATGAAACACAGGTACACCTTGAGGCAAAGAAAGCAGCGTGTTTTCCACAGCTGAGCCATAATATCGTCTTCTTCGGTCTCGAGTGAAGCTAGAGGCCCACTACCTCGTGTCCACTAAATCCCCCGTCATTGTTTTTATCCACATGTAGACATGCGTCAATATATTCCTTGGCTGTTTCCACGAATTCCAATCATAGACGCTCAACATCAGCAATGTTTAAAACATTCGGGAGCTGCATTGCTACTTTGGTGGTGTGGGCCGCAACAACATATTAACATTGGTATTATTAATATATCTCCTGTAAACTTGCCTAGCTCTGCACGCTGACTCCTTTTCGATGGGAGCTGTGCGCTTCGCTCATCCACTTTTAAAATTGCGGCTCGAGAGACTTTGACCTTTCACTTGTTCCTATACAACGCAATTGTTGGTGTGTAGAGATAGGTTTGCACAAGGCTTACCTACTATGCACAACCGTGTAGGGATGCGACGTCCTCCACTGCCACTGCGCGCGAAGACGTTGCGGCCGGGTTTGTCGTTTTCTCCGGCACGGCGCACAAACCACGCACGAGGCACGATAACAACAACAACGGGTTTATTAACCCAAGATGCAGCGCAGTGCGACACTCACGGGCTTGCAGGCCGTATAGGGAACTCCGCAAGACCGAGCAAGTACGCTTGCCTAGGGCGCTACCACTCCCGCACAAGGGCTGAAGTCGAACGCTCGAACGAGAAGCCGCCTGCTAAGCAGCGCGTCAACCTCTCGTGGAGGCCTGAGAGCATCTGCCGCGACGAGCGAATCGTCGGGCACAACACAGCTCGTAGGAGAGGAGGATGTCCCGCACGCCCAATGGGAAATGGCAATGCGTTGTGACGTAGGCCCGCGCAGCGTACCAGCGTAGCGTGCCCGGACATGCCAGCGCGGTAAGAAGCCGACGGTTAACTGGCCCAGAACAAGAGGCGCTATGGCAGCCATCTTGGCGGATGCCGGTGCTTATGCGCGCCCGGGCTACGCTGCTGGCGCGCGTGCGGCGGCTGGGAACGAGGCGCCAGGTAGGGGGGCGCTCTTGGTTCCCACATCCCCCCCACTAAGACCGAGGCCGCCCTGAAGACGCCGCAATAACAGCATCCACTGACACCGGAAAAAACTGAGGTCCAGCTCCATGCCGTCCACGAGATCGTCGGGCGCCCCGATGTCTTCGTTCGGCGGCGTCTCAGCAGGAGCCTGGGGCCGCGGGAAGGCGGCGGACACCGCAGCAGCGATGGCCGACTTGAATGAAGAGTCCGTGACGAGTGCCGCCACGACCGCCTGAACGGAGTTGGTCGACAGGGCAGATTGAAGGCCCGGGCCAGGCAGCACCGCCGGAGTGGACAGGACGGCAGGGGCACCGCCGGACTTCATTCGGTGAACCCGCGAACGGAGGTGGGTAGCCTCGTGTACCAGCAGGACAACGCAAGCGTCGCAGTAGGAGGCCTCAGGAACAGGCGGCATCGAGGCACCTCCGGAAGCGTCGAGCAGGTCCGAAAGGGTGCGTCCGCAGAAAGGACGCGGGGCGCACTCGAGGTCTACCCCCACCCAGACTTGATGTCGCTTGGACTAGCGATGAGTCGACACGAAGGCGACTGGGGCTTCAGTGCCTTGTTGGAACGTCGACGTAGTGACTTCACGACGAGGCGGTGTCTTGTTAGCAGGGGCCGATGGAGCATTAGACGGAAGTGACATGGACGCGGCCGGTGCCTGAGGAACGACCGAGCACGCGGCTGGTCTTCCGGGTTTTTTTCTTGGAGGAACGGGCCATCGAGGAGGACATAACGAACGTTGGGGTGTCGGTGAAAAGCCGAAACGCAACAGAAGGTGCGGCCATGGAGGCGCGACAGGCTGGCCCAATAAACAGAGCCAACTCCTTCGGATTGAAGGTTGCGTGAGCCAATAGGGCGCACGCTTCCCTTCTCCCGCCGACTACGCGGAAAATACCCAGTGAGAGAGTGAGCCACCGGGGAAAGGGCTTTTCTCTCTCGAGCAGCCGGGAGCGCGGGGAACTGAGTGGATATTCCATGCGCAGCGCGCGTAATGTTGTTACCAGGGAGAAAGCTCGCCAGGTAGCTGTTACTGTTGCTGCCGGATGGGCAATCGCACAGCAGCTGTAATCTTCACTCCCTTACATTGAGGGCATGACGTCCCGCTACATGACGGGGGCGAAAATCAGCCTAGGTGCGTTTTCGCAGGTTGTACCGGTGGCGTGGTTTGGAACCAATCTTATTCCGGTTTCCCTGTGGTTCGGTGACTGCCTCCCCCTCCCCGAAGTCGTTGCTGTGGGCAACGAAAGGTTGGAGGTCGGAGACGTTAACTGGACTGCCGACTGGTCTCCCTTGGGAGTCAGCCATTTGAACACCAGGGGCGGCACTTTGGTGTGCACGCGGTATGGGCCCAACCATTTGGCCGAAAGAGAGGCCGAGATGCCTTTGGCGGCGTCACTCAAGACGTGATTGCGCCTGAGGACGAGATCACCGACATCGTAACGGACATTCCGATGCGACCGGTATATATTGAGCCTTCTGACCAGCTTGCGCTTTTGCCAGGTTGGAACGTGCCAGGTCGAGGGCGCAGTTCCGCCGCGTAGCCAGACGGGCTGACCTTCGCGGCGCTTGCCCCACCTCCGCCCCGTAAGACGCGGTCCATGGGGTTAGGCAGCTCTTTCCCAAAGTTGAGGAAAGCGGGCGTGTACCCTGTCGAGCGATTCACCGTAAACCGCAAGGAGAAGCCGCTCTCGGTAAGACAAGCATCCCAATCCCTGTGTTGCTGCACAAAGGCTGTCAGCAAGGGCTTGAGGTTCGTTGATCCGCTCGGTCGGCTTGGCCTCTGGGTGATACGTGGTTGTTTTATGGTGCTTAATGCCAAAGGTAGCACACGTATCCGCAAACACCTTGGCCGTGAAATAGGACGCATTGTCCGTGATCAACTCCACCGGAAAGCCAAAGCGGGTAAAGACTTCGGTCAACTTGTCCCAGATTACGCGTGCCGTTAACTTCCGAAGGGTAAACAGTTCGACCCACTTCATGAAGTGATCTGTGACAGCCAGGAGAAAAACATGGCCTCTCCGGCTTCTTGGGAAAGGTCCCATATTGTCACAGGCCGCGACCTGCCAAGGTTGTTGGCTGTCGATCGGCTGCATGAGCCCGGGAGGCTTGCCCCCGCGAGGCTTTACGCATTGGCACACGCGGCATGAGCGGGCGTAGTGAAGGGCGTCGTGCTTCATGCCAGGCCAAGTAGCGCAGCGGCACAACTTTTGAAAAGTCTTAAGGCCACTCGCGTGTCCGGCCAACCATGAGTCGTGGAAATAACCTAAGGTGGCTTTCCTTAGACTGTGGGGTATCACCACCTTGAAAGACTCCTGGGGAGCTACTTCATATGGGACGTAGCGCAGGAGAACGCCATCGGCATCAAGCAGGTACGAGTCCAACGTGCCCGCAGCAATACCAGCCTGCGTACGGCACTCGGTGCCGACAGCAATACCAGCTGTCTGTTCGCACCCGGTGGCTTGACCGCCACGCTCCGCTTGGGAGCTCAGCTTTTTGAGCTCGTCAACGATGTGTTGACAAAACGGATCATCCTACTGTGCCTTGCGCAGCTCCTCTCTGCTAAAGACGATACCGGTGGACGTGACAGGGTCTACCAGGTACGCGTCCTCACCCGAGGCTGTAGATCCGAAAGTTACTTCGGCATCGGGGTTCGCGCCTTTCGACCCTTTGGAGTCAGAGGGTCCGGGGTCTACTTGATGCGATTGCTCTCGGGAGTAGCGGACACAAGTGTCGGTCGCCGAAACGGGGGCACGTGACAAGGCGTCAGTTACGACGTTCGAACTCACTTTTCGGTAGCGCACAACAAAGTTGTACCGCTGCAAGGTCAACGCCCAGCGCGCGAGGTGGCCCGAGGGCTCGCACAAGCGCTTAAGCCAGGTTAGTGCCATTGGTCCGTTTCCACCACGAATGGCACGCCGTCGACATAGCAGTCGAACTTCCGGAGAGCAATAACTATAGCGAGACATTCCCTTTCTGTGACGCTACAGTTACGCTCGGCGGCGTTCAGTGACCGGCTCGCAAAGGCGACTGGCCGGAGGACGCCGTCGTGCTCTTGAAGGAGTACCGCGCCGAGGCCCAGGTCGCTCGCATCTGCTTGGACAACTTACTCCCTGTTCAGGTCGGGCAGCTTTAACTCGGCTGTGGCCACTAGAGCTTCGGAAAGCGCCTTGAAGGCTCGCTCTTGTTCTGGCCCCCAGCTCCATCGTGCCGACTTTTTCAAGAGTGCAGTCAATGGCGCTTGGAGGGCCGCACAGTTTCGGATGAACTGTCGATAATAGTTCACCATGCCCAAAAAGCGCCTCAGGCCCTGAATGTTTGCCGGTGTCGGGTACTCCACAATGGCACGCACCTTCTCCTTGCACGGCAGAACACGACCACTCTGAATGGTAAAGCCTAATAGTGAGATGCGAGTCTCAGCTATTTGAGCTTTCTTCGGGTTCAAAGTCAACCCGGCGGCACGCAACCTCCCAAGGACATCCTCCAAGTGGTGAAGGTGTTCCTCGAACGTTCGAGAGAAGATGAAGATGTCGTCGAGGTATGCCATGGCGTGTTGCCATTTAGCGTCCCCTAGAACACGGTATATCAATCTATGAAACGTAGATTCAGCTCCAGAACAGCCAAACGACATGCGGGTAAACTCGTACAAACCTCTGTGAGAGGTGAACGCAGTTTCCTCCGCGTCAGCCAGCTCCATCTGAACCTGTAGGCAACCAGGGCTGGAATCCAAGGTGCTGAAGTAGCAAGCACCGCCCAGAGCAGCCACGATCGAGTCAACGTTAGGCATGGGATAAGCATCCTTCCTCGTGACCTGGTTCAGCCGGCGGTAGTCCACACAGAGCCGATGAGAGTCGTCTCTTTTGGGGACCATTACAACCGGTGAACCTCAAGGACTGTTTGAGCGTTGGACAACTCCGGTCTCAATCAACTCTTCCAGTGCCTGGTCAATTGCTTTCCTCTTAGCCGCACTAACGGGGCCAGGATTGCATTTCCACGGTTGTGCGTCACCTGTGTCAATCCGGTGCCTCACCAGAGATGTGCAACCCGGGCGTTCCGTGAACGTGTCGCCGAAACGTGTCAACAGTGACGACAGGCGTGCTTTCTCGCGTTTCGAAAAGCTGTCCGGCACAGGTGGGAGTGAGCCATTAGAGTTGCTGCTTAGCGTGGAGGGGGATGGGGAGGGGGTCACCGGCATAGCCGAGACCTCGTTTACCGCGGCAGCATTATGTTTGAGGGAAAGCTGTACGCACGGACCGTTTTCCGCCGCGCCGGCCAGAGGACCAGTCTTGGCGTCGGAGGGGAAAACGCGGGCCGCGGGGGCAACGCTTGATCTCCTTTCCTTCTTCTTCCGCGTGGCGTCCGGCGACTTACTGGCAGCTGAGACCACGGGAGGTGCAACGAAAGGCCGTAGGGCGCCGGAAGGGCCGTCCCTGTAGCCTCCGCTTGCAACGTCAATCACAATACCTGTGCGCGCGAGAAAGTGGCGACCGAGAATCACAGGCACGGAAAGACTAGGGAGATGCACAAAGCGCTGTCGGCGTGCGCGATTCTCCCAATGCACAACCAACCGCGCAGCGCCGCACGAGGTGGCGGTACCGCTGGCGAGGAGGAAGGCAGTGTCACACGCTCGAATGCGGACAGAGCGGTCGCGCAAATGAGCACTAACCTCTTCGCCGAACAGCGAGATAGAAGCCCCGCTATCCAGCAACGCCGCAAACTCTCGTCCAGCGATCGTAATGGCGATTAACGGCGCTGGCGTGGCTGGAATGTCATGTCCAGCGCGACACGCCATCGGTGCCAGAGGTTGTGTTACACTCCCGTGCTCTCTTACTGCTGCAGCCGCCGGCAAGGGGGAGCTCACCGACAACTCACCCCGTTTCCCGGTGGGCGAGGAGGCCCTTGGGTCGGTTGGGGTGCGTTGCTGTCACAGAACGAGCGCTAAAAATGGGCGCGCCGCCAAATTCTTGCGGTAACGCGCGGAAGAGACGCCGGGAGGTAAAAAGAAAAAAAAAGAAAACAAACATCCAAGGCTCCCCGGGCGCGCGCTCTCCCCTTGGAAGCGTGGCTTCGCCAACGAACCTCCTCACCCCACATCGGCGGCCGAGATAGCCCGCGAAAGTTCTAGAACGAAAGGGGCGTGGTCATACCGAGTTGAGTCATCGGCCGCAGAGGGCATTCCAACCGTCTCGCCCTCTTCCCAGCTTTCGCTGGGTATCGCGCCGACGAAATGACGAGAATCGTCTGGAATGTCGCGCGCAAGGTATTTAACCGAGCAGCCGAGATGAGAGATCAGGAGAAGACGGAGTTAGCGCCAGAGTGCGTAGGGATTCCGCCGTGGAGTCGGCGAAGGTTTTGTCTGTAGAGGCAAAGCAGGAGAAGAGGATGATTTCCACCTGAGGGGTGACGACTCGAGCTACAGGCAAGAGTGTGTGTTTACCGCTATCGAGCGAAGACGCGTGGCGACAGCTCCGTGTGTGGAGCCGACGTGTTGCGGCGAAGAAGTTTGAAGCTTGGAGAGTGGCCTATTGAAGACGGGAGGTTTCCTGGAAGAGAAACTCTGACGAGGTTTCCTGGAAGAGAAACTGCGAGGGCTGCGGAACGACAACAACGCTGGACTTTGAGTGAGTGATTCTCGGAAGAGTATCATCTAGACTTTGGTTCCAAGAACTTTGGACTGAATAGGCTTTCTATCTCTTTAGTCTTTAAGTGTCTTGGTTGTTCAATACATGCGACTACATTGTAGTACGTATTGTTGTCCGTGTCCGTTGTTTCAAGTGTGGCTGATTGTATTGTGTAGTACGTTGATTGATTGGTTTGATTGGTGACATATTGTATGCAACTATTGTGGAGTGTGCATTTTTGTGTATTGTTTTCGATCTGCCATTATTGAGAATATAATTTGTTTGTTTATCAACTCGCGGCTCTGACTTGTTCTTTGGGCCACAGCCGGCGTCCGCTGGCGCGCCAAAAAGGACCACTTCTACATTGTCCACGCTTTCGTGGTGCGGTTCGGGGGGCCGATACTTCGGCCCTTGGAATTAGCCCGGCGATCGCCTCCCTAATTAACGGGACCGGTGTGACAGTTGCACTCACGCGTGGTGTGACCGCGCTCACGGCAACGAAAACAGACAACGCCTTTTCCTCCAACAGGGGGGGGGTGGCAATCCTTTAGAGCTACGAGGTGTCCGTTCACTAGCCGCAGTGGGGGCTCCGCGATCGGATGTCCCCTCGTGCACTACAGCACGGGGTTTCCGTTCTTGTTCACGCTGCCGGGCAACGGTGGCCGCCCGGGCGTACGAGTACGGGTCCAGAGCGCGGTCTGACACATCGAGCGCGTCTCGGTCTCTCGCGGCAGAGGGCGCCTCATGGTTCGGGAAGTACCAGTGTGACGAATCACGACCAGCCCACACGCAACGAGGCTCGAGAGACGGGGGCGGCGGGCGATAGGCTCGCGCCGCCAAAATGTCGCCCTGAATACGCTTCGCATCTGATGCCAGCTCATTTAGGTCACGATAACGGGCGCTCCAAAGGTAAGCGGCGAAGGTTGGATGAGCCTGGCGTATGACTCGCTCCACCTTCTCGGCGTCTGATGCCGTAGGATCGGCAAGGAGATAGAACTCCTGCAAAGCCCGAACGTAATCGAGAAGAGGTTCGTCGGGATGCTGTGTGCGAAGCTCTAACTCGTGACGCATGCGGCGCTCGTATTCAGGAGGAAGGAATTCGCTACGAAAGAGCGCCCTAAACTCCTCCATCGAGCGAGCTTGGTGGCCGACGAGCCGGTACCACCTCGCCGCTTGGGCTGTCAGCGAAACGGGCAAAACAGAGCCTAGCATAACGCTGTCACTCAGCCGCGTAGTCTGCTGATAGCGGTGCAGCGCATCGAGGTACTCTGTGGCACTGATGCGGTACGAATAACTGCTGTACTCCGGCAGAGGTACCCTTAAGCTACTCGGAACGCTTGGCTGAGGGGACTCGGGGTCTCCCTTTAAAGCACAAGGCTGCGAGCGCACCGCTTCCAACAAAACATTTAGGAGCTGCGCCACAGTTGCTTGCAGCAGTGACTGCTCCGACGCGGGCATGTGCGCGCGCCTGTTCCCCAACATGCGCGTCCGACCGAAAAGGGCCAGTACATGGCATGGACGAGGGTAGGGTTTGTGCTGCGACTGGTGCTTGAGGCCTCACGCGACTGGAAAATGGGTCGACAGCAAAACACGGTGGCCCACGTCCGTCGAAAGCGTCGCACACGCGAGTCTCAGGCCAGCGAGCGTCGGTGAACGCGGCGACGTTGTCGGTTAAGCGAGCAGGCTCGCGAACGACATCGTCAACCCTTTGCGCTCGCAACCACGACGGGTCAGTAAGCGCGTTCCCGCCAACACCTGAGTGCCCCCGGTAGGAAAGACTGGATGAGGCTATTTGAGCTGTCAACCGTGCTGCTGACGGGGCAAGGCCAGCGAGCGGAGACTGCGCCGGGGACGGGCCCGTAAGCGCGTGAGTCTCGAACAGCTGATACAACCCGTTACTGGCTTGGCTAGGACTGTGGTCCTCGTTCAAGCGACTCGCATCCCCGTAGGGGTCCCCTAAAAAGGGATCTCTCCCTGTAAACGGAAGCAGAGGGTCGCCGAGAGGGCCATACCCCGTGCTGTTGCAGCCGTTCGCCTCGAACGAGATCAAGTCCGTCGCCACAGGATCAAACAGGAACGAGCGCCTCGAAGGGGTCTGCTCTGTAGCCATGAAACCAAGTTGGGCGCCAGTTATGTGGAGATAGGTTTGCACAAGGCTTACCTACTATGCGCAACCGTGTATGGATGTGACGTACTCTCCTGCCGCTGCATGCGAAGACGTTGCGGCCGGGTTTGTCATTTTCTCCGGCACGGCGCAGAAACCACGCACGAGGCACGATAACAACAACAACGGGTTCATTAACCCAAGATGCAGCGCAGTGCGACACCTACGGGCTTGCAGGCCGTAAAGGGAACTCCGCAAGACCGAGCAAGTACGCTTGCCTACGGCGCTACGACTCCCGCACAAGGGCCGAAGTCGAACGCTCGAACGAGAAGCCGCCTGCTAAGCAGCACGTCAGCCTCTCGTGGAGGCATCTGCCGTGACAAGCGAATCGTCGGGCACAACACAGCTCGTAGGAGAAGAGGATGTCACGCGCGCCCAATGGGAAATGGCGCTGCGTTGTGATGTAGGCCCGCGCAGCGCACCAGCGTAGCGTTCCCGGACATACCAGCGCGGGAAGAAGCCGACGGTTGACTGGCCCAGACCAAGAGGCGCCCTGGCAGACATCTTGGCGGATGCCGGTGCTTATGCGCGCCCAGGCTACGCTGCTGGCGCGCGTGCGGCAGCTGGGAACGAGGCGCCAAGTAGGAGGGCGCTCTCGATTCCCACAGGTGAAAGCGATATAGTGGGCCCTCGTAGATCGTGGTGGATAGCCGATTTAAGCGGTAGCTGCTATACGTGTCACACGTTTTGATTTTCCGGTCTTGTATCGAGTGAACAAGCGAGGCCTTCCTGACCCGATGAGCTCGTTAAAGCATGACAACAAAAAAAATCGCTCGGCTTCTCTTCATCGCGCACAGCAACAGACGACGAGCCCTCAACAAACCGCGCTGCAGCATGCAAACTGCTGTAGGTACCCTGCGATGTACCCGGGAATGACGGGAGATGGCGACAACGGTGGAAGAGACATCACATGAACACTATGCATTTGAAGAGAGTGTGTTTCAGCGTCTCCTAAGCTTGAGCGCACGTGGATCTATGGCGCTGCTCCGAAACGGGGCGCAGTAGTTTGTTATGTTATTTAGGCGGGCGTTTCGAGCTGACGCAAAATCGTTTTGAATTAATGCCGCCAGCAATATTTATACGATGCCTTAGAGCACTTACGATATAGTTACCGCTTTACCAGATGCAAAAGTACAAATTACTGTGAAAAGCTCGCAAACTAAACTTTTAATGCAAGGGGTACTTTAAAGGGTCCCTGAAACGCTCTTCTGAGTTACCATGAAACCAATTGACCGGAAAAGCATATCGTGCATGTCATAAATTCAACGTCGCACAAAATTTTAAGAATCCGTCCAGTACGAGCGAAGTTAGTGAGAATTGTCTCTTGCTGCAATAGCATTCTCTCTTCTTTCGTCCCAACGAAAGCACTATAAGCTAAGCAGGGATAGAGTTACTGTATATGTAAAGCTATATGTAAAAAAAGACTATGTCTACTTAGGGCAGGTAATAACCGTGGAGCCGAACCACGAGATTTAAGTAACTAGAAGAATAAGAATGGGATGGAGCACAATCGGCAAGCACTCTCAAATTATGACAGGTAGGTCGCCACTATTCCTCAAGAGGAATGTATATAACAGCTATATCTTGCCGGTACTTAGCTACGGAGCAGAAACCTGGAGACTTACAAAGAGGGTTCAGCTTAAATTGAAGACGACGCAGCGAGCAATCCAAAGAAAAATGGTAGGTGTAACCTTAAGAGACAAGAAGAGAGCAGAGTGGATTAGGGGACAAACGGGGGTTAAAGATATCATAATTGAAATAAAGAAGAGGAAATGGACATGGGCCGGGCATGTAGCGCGTAGACAAGATAACCGCTGGTCATTCAGGGTAACTAACAGGATTTCCAGAGAAGGGGAGCGGGTTAGGGGGAGACAGAAGGTTAGGTGGGCAAATGAGATTAAGAAGTTTGCTGGTATAAATTGGCAGCAATAAGCACAGGACCGGGTTAACTGGCGGAACATGGGAAAGGCCTTTGTCCTGCAGTGGACGTAGTCAGGATGATGATGATGATAATGATGATATGTAAAGGTAGCATTACAGTAACTGTAAGCAGGGAGGACTGCGAGGGGCAAAAAAAAACGCCACCCGCCCCTCATGACATTGACCACTTTTTTTTTCAAATACGCGGCTTTTTTTTTCAGTGCGACCATGCGCACGCGCATGCACAAGTGACGGCCTCTCGCGGCGATCTCTGTAACAACCAAGCGCCCCATGTTCAATTGGACCATTGGCTAGTAGATGGGTAATCAACGTGAGGTTTTGGAGCGTTTTCCGTTATTTATCGAGGCAATAGAAAGGAATTTTTAGCTGACTTTGATAATTTATTGTGAATTCCAGGCCACGTGCAGCGCTACATTTCGCTCGCGTATTCTCGGAAGTCTTTACTATCGATCAGCAGCGTTATCTGACCATGCTCAAAAAGTGTTGCATAGCCCCTTTAAGCGTAGCAGATTATCCTGATTTATTGGTATACTACAAGAAAAAATGGTACGCCGTGCTGACCATGCCCCATAGGCAATTGCTGTTATAGCTGACTTGAACCAGCACTGTGGTTCAAGTGCGAAGCTTCCTGCACTCGGCTTTCATATCCTGATTTATCGTGCTGCAGCTGTTGCATCTGAGCCATTCACCCGTGACAAACAGGGGAGCATTGCTGTAAAATAAGTGGTAATTTGTTACATGCATGTCTCACAAAAATCATATCAATTTAATATATTGTAACATACTAGAAAAAGGTAGAGAAGAGAAGCAGAAGAAGACGAAGAGTCTTGGCTCGACCGCAGTTTGCTGCCGCAAACGACCATCGTTCACCTCCTGTAAATAAAACCATCTTATCACAGCTCGCTGTTACAGTTGTGGTGGACGTGCTGGGTAACCGACACCCGAAGGTGAACCGCAAGTTCTTCGACGGAGCCGTCGCATTGCTGGACTTCCACCGAATCCATCTGGTCTGGACATGTCCCACAACGCAAATGAACACCGACCCCTCTCGACTTCTGCGCCGACCAGTTCGGCTCCACAACTGAGAGATGCTCGTCCCTTTGCCGGCAGACCAGATGAAGACGTCGAGGCTTGGCTCATCCATTACAAACGGGTGAGCGCCGCTAACAAATGGGATGCCGCTTCTCAGCTTTTGTACGTCGTGTTCTTTCTGACGGATACTGCATTAATGTGGTACGAGAATTGGGAGGAAACGCTAACGACGTGGGACAGATTTGTTTCTGAAATCAAAGAGCGCTTCGGCGACCCAACAACAATAAAGAAAAGAGCAGAACAGACGCTAATGCAACGTGCTCAAGTGCCAGGTGAAACTTGCACGACCTACATTGAGGAAGTCATAAAGCTATGTAGGACCACTGACTCCGGAATGTCTGAGGAAGACAAAGTCGGGCACATTCTAAAAGGAATCGCCGAGGATGTTTAGAGTTTCCTCATGGCGAAAGACACCTTGACATCTGTCACCGATGTCATTCGTCATTGCCGCACTTTTGAACAACTAAAGACGAGACGCATCACGCCGAAGTTCGGCAGGCTACCCAATGTGACGACCATCGCGAGCATAGACAGCAACCAGGCGCTTGATCTTGCAACAACAATCCGGCAGATAGTACGTGAAGAACTCGGCCTGTACGCGCAAGTGGCAAACCGCCCAAGCACTCATCCCCCCTATCAGCCACCAGAGTTCGAGCGAAACGTTGCTTCATTCTCCTCGCACCGAGTGGCGGAGGGTTTTGAGGATTCTGATGCCACACCTCAGTATCAGCCACGTCTATACGATAGAGGCCCTGCCTATGACGCACGATCACGACGAGCACAGCCACATTCTTATACTCAGGGCTCTCAGCCAGACTACGTCCCGCTGCGGCAAGGACTGTACCAACCCTACTACCAAGATGTAACTTACGACAAATACAATGAATTCCAGAGAGTGGCAGAAACCCGTTCTTCGCGTGATAACGAATTTCCTCGCCGACAGCAGCGGCCCAGGATTTGTTCCATTGAATAGAGTATAAACCGTGATCCTCCCGTGTGGTACAACTGTGGTTTCACTGGGCATATCGCTCGGTATTGTCGCCAACAACGCCGCCAATCACGAAGGACACCAGCCATGTCTTCGCCACCAAGACCCGGTGCTTCATATGACCTGCGGACAACCGACTTGTTTCCAAGGGACCGTTTTTCGCGCGAGACCAGACGCAGTGATTCGCCAGCATCCGAGCGGAGTTTGACACCACCATCCAACCGTTCTCGTCGCTCGCCGTCTCCTGTGCGTCGTTCTTCTCCGCCGCCGGGAAACTAGCATCCGCGGCCAATGAAGGTGAGGTCGCCGGACGGTCTTTTCAAGATATACCTTGCCTATTGTTATGATCAAAAACAAAGTGAATGTGTTGATTGATGGAATACCTACGATGGCGTTAGTTGACACTGGGGCGACTGTGTCTGTGATGAGCCTCGCCTTCAGAAACCGCTTAGGTCGCAAAGTTATGTTTTCATGGGACGATACAATCACCTTTCGTGGTGTAGGAGGCGAGTGGCTTAATCCTCTTGGTATATGTGTTGTCAGTGTTTCATTGGCTGGAAAAGTATTTGTATCGGAATTTCTGGTTCTATCTCGTTGTTCGCACGATGTCATTCTTGGTATCGATTTCCTAGAGCAATGTGGTGCTTTCGTTGACTGTGGTAGTGGGGAAATATCACTAAACAATTTGTTCATACCGTCGCTTTCCGAAGAAGACTGCTGTGGCGAAGACAGGAACACACTTAGTGTGACTGATGAAGTGATAGCCCCATCTTGGTGCCTGACACCCGTTCGAGTCTCTTCTACAGCGGTTGATGATGCTTATGTTGACCTCGTAGTGGGGCCTCTACGCAAGAACTGTTTTAAGAAGGACATACTTGTGCCTTGTTCTGTTGTGTGCATGACGAAAGGAGTAGCAACATTGTGGGCGCTGAACTGTTCTGCCACGCCGGTTGTGCTTCCTCGCGGAATGAAGATAACTCTTTTTGATGAAGCCTTATGCAACTCGATAGCAGCAATAGCTACGGACCTCCCCACCTCTTCCTCTGCTTGTGATATTCGCCATAATGAAAATCTAATGCTCGCTATGATCAGCAAGACTCTCAGTACAACGGAACGGCAAGCGCTGGTGCAGGTCCTTTCCCGGCATGTTGCTGCTTTCGACTTCAAACATAGAGATGCACCCTTTCAGTTACCCTCGTCCCGCGCTCGTCACAGAATAGACACTGGCTCTGCACACCCCATCCGCCAAGAGCCCTACCGAGTGTCATCCTCTGAGCGCAAAGTTATCGCCTAACAAGTAAAGGACATGCTGAACAAAGGGGCCGTGCAAGAGTCGTCCAGCCCGTGGGCAGCCCCGGTCATTCTTGTCAGGAAAAAGGATGCATGGTTCCTGGAGATTCTGCATAGATTTCAGGCGTCTAAACACTGTGACGAAGAAAGATGTATATCCCTTACCGCGGATTGATGACGTCATAGATTGCTTGCATGCCGCTTCCAATTTTTCAACGCTTGATTTGCGCTCAGGTTATTGGCAAATGCCTATGGAACCCGGCGACAAAGAAAGACTGCTTTCGTAACTCCGGGCGGCTTATTTGAATTTAATGTCATGCCTTTTGGCCTTTGTAATGCTCCAGCCACCTTTGAAAGATTTATGCACACAGTATTACGTGGTCTGAAATGGGAGATATGCATGTGCTACCTTGACGATGTTGTGATCTTTGGTCGTACGTTTGAGGAACATAACAACCGTCTCAGTGTTGTTCTCGACTGCATTGAAAAAGCTGGGCTGGTTCTGAATTCTAAAAAATGTCGCTTTGGCGAACGTCAAACTCTCGTGCTGGGGCACTTGGTCGACAAGGATGGCGTCAGACCCGATCCTCGCAAGATAGAAGCAGTGATCTTTTTTAAATCACCGCAGTCCGCACGAGAACTTCGCTCATTTGTCGGCCTATGCTCATATTTTCGTCGTTTTGTTCCACGATTTGCGGAGATCGTGTATCCGCTGACAAACGTCTTGCGACAGGATGCAACCTTCAACTGGACACCAGAGTGTGACGGCGCATTCTCACAACTTAAGTTTGCACTAATGTCAGCACCACTGTTGCGTCACTTCGATCCATCTTGCCCGACTGAGGTCCACACGGACGCTAGTGGTATCGGTGTAGGTGCGGTGCTTGTACAACGTCAGAATGGCGCAGAGCATGTCGTGGCATATGCCAGCCGTTGCCTGAGCAAATCAGAACGCACTTACACAGTTACGGAACAGGAATGTCTGGTAGCTGTTTTCGCCGTACAGAAGTTTCGTTGTTATCTTTACGGGAGGCCATTTAAGATAATTACCGATCACCATTCGTTATGCTGGCTGGTTGGTTTGCGTGACCCCTCTGGCCGCCTCGCACGTTGGGCGCTGCGACTTCAGGAATACGACTTTACGGTGTCGTACAAGAGTGGCCGTCGTCACGCTGACGCAGACTGCCTCTCCCGGATTCCTCTTGCGACTGCGATGCTGAGACTTTTGACGACTTCCTTGCTGCTGTTACAAGCACGTTCCCCAACGCGGCTGATTTCCAGAGAGAACAACGCAGCGATCTCAACTTGGATCCTCTTTTTGCCGCCGCACGTGCCTCCCAACACAGCGGTCGCTTTACTATCCGAAACAAGTTGCTCTATAAAACTAACTACTCCAGAGCTGGAGCACGTTTTCTTCTAGTTGTCCCCGAGAGCCTTCGCTCTGATGTTCTACTTGCCATGCATGACGATGCGACGTCCGGTCATTTCGGCTTCATACGAACGCTAAACCGCACGCAGGAACGCTTTTACTGGCCCAAGATGTACGAAACGACGAAGCGTTACGTCGCTAGCTGCGAGACGTGCCAACGTCACAAGCGCCCGGCCACCGCTACACCAGGTCCCCTTCAGCCGTTAACACCACTCAGCACACCTTTTGAACAAGTAGGAATTGACATTATGTGTCCATTTCCGTTATCTAACAATAAGAAACGTTGGATAATCGTCTGCGTAGATCATCTTACGCGGTATGCTGAAACCGCAGCTATTCCCTCTTCTACCGCTGCCTCCGTGGCGGACTTCTTGCTTCACTCCATGGTCCTTCGCCATGGCCCACCGCGTGTTATTATCAGCGACCGTGGCCGCCAGTTCACTGCCGATGCCGTTGAAGAATTACTACGCATGTGCACAACACAGTTCCGTCATTCCACACCATATCACCCGCAGACGAATGGCCTCGTTGAACGGACAAACAGAACGCTGATCAACATGCTTGCCATATACGTTTCTTCCAATCACAAGAACTGGGATGACGAATGGCCTCGCAGACGAATGGCCTCGTTGAACGGACAAACAGAACGCTGATCAACATGCTTGCCATATACGTTTCTTCCAATCACAAGAGCTGCCTTTTATCACGTACGCGTATAACACGGCAAAACATGAAACAACGAACTTCAGCCCATTTTATCTGTTGTACGCCAGGTTGCCACTAAGCCCTCTAGACACTTTCTTACCCTTCATTCTACACAATGATGACTCTGTATCAAACACCCTGTGCCTCGCGGAAGAAGCCCGTCGAATCGCTCGTCTTCGTACACTGGCCTCTCAACGTCGTTCGAAGGAACGATACGACGACCGTCACGAACCGGTTTTATTCGAAAAAGGTGACTTGGTGTTACTTTGGACACCACAACGCAAGCGTGGATTGTGTCAAAAGCTTCTGTCACGATATTCAGGCCCATTTGTAGTTTTGGAGCATCTAAGTCAGCTCACTTACGTAATAGCTCGTCTTTTGACCAATGGTCGACGATCGAGCAGAATGAAGCTCACTCACGTTGCTCGCCTGAAACCTTTCTACCCTACTTGTGCATTATAACTCGCCCTACGGGCTTCGTCTGCTTCCGGGGAAATGTAACATACTAGAAAAAGGTAGAGAAGAGAAGCAGAGGAAGACGAAGAGTCTTGGCTCGACCGCAGTGTGCTGCCGCAAACAACCATCGTTCACCTCCTGTAAATAAAACCATCTTATCACAGCTCGCTGTTACAACATATACAAAGCAAACAGCTGTCTAAAAATTTTCTCTACGCATGCTGTCTGAAAAGATCTTGCCCGAAATAATCCGATGTCATTACATTTCTTTAAGTTCAATTACCTTAGCTGCAAAAACAAACAAAAAAACTGTGGGCAGAAGGGCGAAAGCAATGTGTTTACTGATTGAGTATATTCTTGAAACTGTAGCATTGTTAATTTCACTATACATGGGCTTATTAACAAATGAGCAAACATTGCAGACGAGTTCAGCGGAACCCGCAAGGTGGCCGAAGGGTAACGAAAGGGAAAGAAGACAACCCCACGTTTGTGAGAAAGAAAGGCCTCTTAGTTACCGAAAAGTTCTTTATGGTTCAGCGTTCGGCAACTAAGAGGCCTTTCTTTCTGAGAAATCCTTACAAGAATTCTTTTTTGTGGCTTCGAACTTGTGGCTGTCTTTTTTCCCTTTCTAGAGTTACTAAGTATGCTACCTTTAGTTGGTATATAGAGCAGGAACTGAGTGTATAAATGTTGCGTCCGCCAAACTGTTAAACCAAGACTGCAAGTATCTTTTTAGTTAAATTTTCAAGATTTGAATAAGACTGCTCGCGGCAAGTTATTTTTTTCATTCACTTTTTCTTCTTATTTACTTTACATTGGTTCAAATAACTTCCCTATACATTCCTCGGCAGTATTTTCTGTTAGATCTCATATATATATATATATATATATATATATATATATATATATATATATATATATATAAGGGAAAGAAGTGTATACCTAAGGGCTCGTTTTTTTCGTGTTTTAACACAATATTAATGAGATCGAACAGACAGTAATACCAAGGAATGTACAGGGGAAGCTAATAGAACCAATGGATTGTAAATAAGAAGAACGAAAAGTGGATGAAAAAATAACCAGCCGTGGGCAGGAAACGAATCCACGACCTTCGAATAACGCGTTCGATGCTCTGGTTCGTTATTATTTCATCCACTTTTTTTCCTCTTATTTAGATTCCATTGGTTCTAATAGCTTCCCCTGTACATTCCTTGGCATTACTGTCAGTTAGATCTCATATATATATATATATATATATATATATATATATATATATATATATTGAAATAACTTGAAGATAGCACATAAGAAAAGGATCGTATTTACTAACGTTTCGGCCGTGGCACGGCCTTCGTCAGAGCCGTGGCACGGCCTTCGTGGCACGGCCTCTGACGAAGGCCGTGCCACGGCCGAAACGATAGTAAATACGATCCTTTTCTTATGTGCTATCTTCAAGTTATTTCAATATAGAAAATACCCGGACCTGTCGTGCCTTCCCTTCAAGTTCTATATATATATATATATATATATATATATATATATATATATATATATATATATATATATATATATATATATATATATATATATATTGTAGCGGAGCCTCCGAACTCTGCAATGGGTCGAACTCTTGAGTACCTTCTAATGGGGCTACCCAACAAGGACGCCGCTCCCGCTGGGAATCCGTGCTTGGCCGTGACTGGACTGTCGCCATTGTGTATGCTCGCTGGTTGCATGATAATAAACGTCTTAACGAATTGGTAAAGAGTGCTGCGATCCCCTTCGATGCCCTTGGAGCTACGATCACGTACCCAGCCATCTACCATCTACAATGTGCATCAGCCATCTACTATGTCCCACGACGCCTCTCAGCAGACGGCTCCTCCCATGCCACCTGTTGTCACTCCTCAGGATCCGTGATCCACCCATCTTCACTGGCGCTGATGGGACTGACGAAGAGGACTGGCTCGCCATTTACGAGCGCGTGAGCGTCCCTAAGAAATGGGACGAGGTCGGGAAGCTGACCAACTTAGGTTATACCTAGTGGGCATTGCCAGTTTGTGGTACAACAACCACGCGTCCGATTTTGCAACCTTGTCCGATTTTAAGACCGCTATCATCAACGTTTTCGGCCGCCCTGCTGTTTGCAAGCAGCAAGCCGAGCAGCGCTTACGTGAACGCGCTCAGAAAGCTGGTGAGTGATTCACCAACTATACTGAAGATGTCCTGAACTTATGCAACAAATCCAAGCACACCATGTCCGAGTCTGAAAAGATCCGAAACATCATGAAAGGCATTGACGATGATGCCTTCACGATGCTGCTCACCAAAAACCCCAGCACATTGGCTGACATCATCACACTGTGCCAGAGCTATGAGGAGCTCTGCCGGCAGCGTTCGATGACCCATCGCTCCCCACCACGAGCTGCAACGCTTGCTGGCTTGGAGGGCAGTTGTGACCAGGTGGCGTTGATGGCAGACCTAAAGTCCTTCATTCGTGAGGAAATCACGCGTCAGTTCTTTCTACTGCCCTTCACCCACCAACCTGCTGTTCAACAATCGGCTACTACCCTTCTCCCTACCATCCATCGAGCGGTTGAGCAGGAAATAGCGGAGGTAATGCCTGTGTACTACCCCCAACAGCCTCTGGCTCTTGCGCCCCTGCGTTACGCCCAAGTGGTCAAGTCGTTCCAGCACCCGCCCCTCTGACCTGCGCCGAAGCAGCCGCTCGACCACCGTCCTTTGCAGCGGGTATGTCGACGTAACCCCTTAGCCTCATCTTCAGCCCACCATGCAGCCACCGTTCCGTCTATCGGCCCTTGCGACATGAGTGAGACCTCCCCGGTGAACAGATGGCGCACAACCGACAACTGGCCGATCTGCTTTGCCTGCGGTTACGCCGGTCACGTAGCCCGTTATTACTATCGCGGACAGCCGGCTCCAATTTCATCGCCTGTTGCTCGCCAGCTCAGCCGCCCATATCACGAAGAACCGCCATCTATGCGACCGCCGTCTCGCCCAGGTCCATCTCCTCGGAGTCGCCATCCCCACGACGTCGTTCTCTGTCCCCCATGCGACCAAGTTCAGCTGCTCATGAGCGGGAAAACTAGTCGTCGCAGTCCCCGAGGCAAGAACTGTGACGCTATCGCAATGTTAAAGTCCTCAGAGCAGCCCTTCGAATGTCATTGACGTGCTTGTGGATGGTGTTTGTGCATCGGCTCTTATTGACACTGGAGATGCCATATCAGTTATGGACGAAAACCTCTGCCGCTTACTTCGAAAAAAGATGACGCCACTTTCTGGGTTGTCCCTCCGTACTGCTAGTTTGCATCCTATTCATCCTACAGCAGGGTGCACAGCTCGCGTTGTCATTCAGCTCGCTCTGTATGTCGCCCAGTTCATCATCATTCTGGCATGCTCTCATGACGTCATCCTGGGATGAGACTTTCTCTCCCGCCATGACGCCGACATCGATTGTGCCACCACCAAAATTGCATTTATTCATTTCTTTTATTTTATTTATTTCTAGATATTGTTGGCCGAAGGCCGTTACAAGGTGGTTGCGTTACAAAATATGCAATAAAAAGAAAAAAGTTCAGTCGAATTTGAGGACAGACTAAAGGTACAGTACACGAAAAAGAAACAATGCAGTAGTACACGTTATACAATGATAGAAAAGTTACAATGCAAGCTAAAAGAGCTATAGGCACTAGTACGTCCTGGTACCATCAATTTTTCCGCGGTCACTAAAGGAATCAGCTCTTATACAACAAGAAATGAGTTTTCTTTAGGTAAATTGAATTTGCAATGTATAGGCGATGCGTCTGCAGTCGAAGTGAAAAGTTTAGTTATCCCAGTTTCAAATTTGCTTACATTGTCTACTGTCAGTAGTTCATGTGGCAGTAAGTTCCACTCCTCAATTGTTCTAGGGAAAACGAATATTTATGTGAATCTATTCGTGCTGGATTTGGTAGAATATGTCTTTGGCGGCTGCTTCTGACTGTTCGGGACATTCTCTGTTTTATATATTTTTGGGCATTGAAATAAACCAGTTACGATGAATAAGATACAGAGTCTTCAATCTAGCTATCCTCCTGCGTTGAGCAAGTAAAGGCAAGTTTAATTTGTTAATCATCTCGCTTACGGAATCATTTGATCACTATTTTGATAGGATGAACCTTGCAGCTTTCTTTGGATTTTTTTCAATTCTTTATATGAGGTTGTTTTTAAAGGGGTTCCAGACGACGCCCGTTATTGCCTCACCCTTCTCGCATTTGACACCAGAAGTCCCTCTACACTGAGCAAGACTTTAATGAAACACAATACAACAGTACCTCCGAACTCGATAACGGATGTGTCTGTCTACAGCACCGGTCTGTTCTAAAACGGGCTCTCGCTGATCCAGCCCCGAAACGCATCGTATGGGCTCCTGGCCATCAGGGCCTACGAGGTAATGAGGCCGCTGACGCGGCCGCCCGAGCGCTTACCCACCGGGCTCCTCACCTTGGCTCTTATGACTCGGAGGCCAATACACCGCTGCTGCGGTTCAAAGAAATTCTCACCTATTATCGTGACACTCACCGCCTTTACCCGGCTCCTGCAAAGGGGCTGAGCAAGGCGGAAGAGCGAACTCTAAGGCGCCTGCAGACAGGTACTCTACTCTGTCCTGCAATCCTAAAGCATTTCGATGCGAACACAGATGGGCGGTGCCCACACTGTGGGGAGACGTGTGATACCTTCCACATGGTGTGGGCATGTCCGAAAAATCCCCACCTACCCCCTTCCCCTACCCCTTCCCGAGAGGCATGGGAGACTGCCCTCCTCAACTGCTCATCACTAGAGTCTCAACGGGCTCTGGTGAGACGGGCGTGAGTAGGGGCCTCGTCATGCGGTGTCCCGGACTAAGGACGCCGACCATGTAGCAGGGTCATGCTTTGGCCCCGTACCTCTCTTTTTTATAATAAATGTTTTTCATCATCATCATCATCACCGGTCTGTCCGACACAATTGCACTCGTTTCGCCATCCGACCGCGCTTGTGGCAGGAAAGGTAGCTAGTAGCTTTCGCGACCATGCAGGTCAACGAGGGCAACGCCGCTATTTTTGTAACCAACCCATCCCCGTACGCTGTTACCTTGCTTCGAGGGGAATGTCTCGGCAGAGTGGAACCAGTCAACGACGCACAAGTCCTGGACGTACCCGATGACACGCGTTGTTCCAGGTCGCGTACCATCAATGCTATTTCCCCTTCTGATCGGTAATATGCTGATGTATCTGGCCCCTCTATCGCTGACAACCTCACGGTGGTACAGTGTTCCCAGCTTCTGGACCTGTTGCAAGAATATTGTTCTTCTTTCGATGTCGGTCAAAGTTCTCTCGGTCGCACCTCCGCTGTTACACATCGCATCGACACTGGTGCTCATCTACCTTTACGGCAACGTCCATATCGCGTGTCACCTGCCTAACGTCGGGTAAAAAATGATCAGGTTGATGATATGCTCTGATGCGACGTCATTCAGTCCTCGGACAGGCGTCATCTGTTGTTCTTGTTGCGAAGAAAG
Organism: Rhipicephalus annulatus; assembly: GCA_013436015.1. Taxonomy (NCBI): domain Eukaryota; kingdom Metazoa; phylum Arthropoda; class Arachnida; order Ixodida; family Ixodidae; genus Rhipicephalus; species Rhipicephalus annulatus. Next base: position 101,680 of record WOVY01002811.1, read on the forward strand.
ACGGTTCTGTGCGGTTCTGTGTGGACTACAGACAGCTCAATAAGATCACTCGCAAGGATGTTCATCCACTGTCACGCATCGATGACACGATTTACAGCCTTCATGTAGCCGATTTTTTTCTCCTCTCGATCTGTGCTCGGGGTACTGGCAAGTACCTATGGCTGACGACGCTCGACCGAAGACCGCCTTCGTCACACCAGACGGCTTGTACGAGTTCAACGTCATGCCATTTGGTCTATGTAATGCACCTGTGATCATTGAGCGCATGATGGACATCGTTCTGCACAACTTGAAATGGTACACGAGCTTGTGTTACCTCGACGATATCATTGTCTTCGCTCCGGATTTCTCCACGCATCTCCAACGTCTGAAAGAATTTTTCGCACGTGTGAGCAATGCCGGCTTGCAACTGAAGCTGAAAAAGTGCCGCTTTACGGCACGACAACTCACCATCCTAGGGTACGTCGTGACCAAGGATGGCATTCTTCCTGACCCAGCCTAGCTTCGGGCCATGGCCGCATTCCCCAAACCTGCATCTGTCATAGAACTGCGTAGTTTCGTGGGCCTGTGCTCATACTTCCGACGCTTCTTACGAAACTTTGCGACGATCATATCACAGCTGACGAAGCTCCTTGAAAGTAACGGGCCCCTCAATTCGTGGTCATCCGAGCGCGACGACGCGTTTGCGAAGCCTGCCATTTATTGACGTCGCCTCCCATTATACGCCACTACGACCCTACGGCCCCAACGGAGGTGCACACGGACGCCAGCGGTGTAGGCCTTGGCGCTGTCCTGGCGCAATGCAAGCCCGAATTCTTTGAATATGTCGTAGCACATGCAAGCCGTACGCTCACGAGAGCCGAGACAAACTACACCGTCACGGAGAAAGAGTGCCTGGCGATTTTCTGGGCTCTTACAAAGTTTCAACCTTATTTGTATAGTCGCCCATCGATGTCATCACCGATCATCATGCACTAGGCTGGCTTTCATCATTGAAGGATCCCTCGGGCAATCTCGCCCGTTGGGCTCTTCGCTTGCAAGACTACGACATCCGCGTGCTGTGCCGCTACCGACGCCAGCATGCTGACACCGATGCCCTCTCGTGCTCCCTTCTACCTCAAGACGACGTGCCCTGCTCAGTAACCTCGATTGCTGTATCTGCCATCGATGTTGACATCCTCGCTACCGAACATCGAAAGGATAATCGGATCGCTCCGCTGATGGACCTCCTCTTTGATCCGCCTGCAACACCATCCACGCGTGGCTTGCGTCGTCGAGCTCACCATTTCGCCATCCGTGATGACCTCCTACACAGACGTAATTACGACTCCGATGGCCGGCAGTGGTTACTCGTCATACCCCGCAGTCTGCTGTTGGAGATATGTGAATCTTTCCATTCTGATCCACAATGTGCACACTTTGGGTTATCCAAACCTTACCACCGCATTCGACAACGCTACTTCTGGCGCGGGATGTACCGCTACGTGCAGCAGTTCGTTCGCTCTTGCCTCACTGGCCCACGCCGCAAACCGTCAGCACACATGTCGCACGCCGGTCTACAACCGTTACCTTGCCCTGACCGTCCCTTTGGGAACGTAGGTATCGATATGTATGGGCCACTTCCTCTGACGTCGGCTGGTAACCGCTGGGCAATCGTTGTCGCAAACCATTTAACGTGATACGGCAAAAACGCCGCTCTCCCGGCGGCTACTTCACGCGATGTTGCGTCCTTCCTGCTGCATCAATTGATACTGCGCCACGGACCACCCCAAGCTTCTCAGCGATCGAGGCCGTGTCTTCTTGTCGGAAGTCGTCGAAGCCATCGGAGTGTCACTCTGTCCACCGCAAAACTACTGCATACCACCCACAGACAAATGGCCTCACCGAACGCTTTAACCGCACCCTCGGCGACATGCTTTCGATGTACGTCGCCACAACCACACGAATTGAGATAATACACTGCCCTTCATCACCTACGCCTACAACACCACCGCTCAGAGCACGACCGGTTTTTCACCTTTCTACTTGTACGGAAGGCACCCGTACGCACACCATGGACATGATACTCCTGTACACGCCGGATTCACCTGAGTGTGCACCTATTTCTGAGACAGCCAGGCTTGCTGAAGTGTGTCGCGAGCTTGCCAAGACTTTTACGACACATGAGCAAGAGCGGCAAGAGTATTCGTGATGGCTTCACCACTTCTGAGCCCACGTTCCTTCCCGGTGCGCTTGTATGGCTCTCGATACAGACCTCTGTAGCTGGCCTCTCTTCCAAACTACTTCTCAAATACGAAGGCCCCTACCATGTCATCGAACGCACATCTCCAGTGAACTATCTGATCGAACCCGTCGAACAAGCTTCGGAGATGCGACGCCATGGCCGCGACCTCGTCAATGTGGAGCGCCTGAAGGCTTATTACGACCCGCTCATAGTAACGAGCTGTTAGGTCTCTCGGCGGCTCCCTCTTCGACCCCGGAGTTGCCCAGAGTGAGCTGCTGATGAGAATCACTGAGCTCGAGACTGCGTCGTCGACAGAGCAAGAGAATAGGAGGGCAATGGGAGAAAGGCTGAAGTCCGTCGACGAAGCACTAGCCAAGGTGAACAGAAGAGCGGCCTACGGAGAGAACAGTATGTACGTGGACGTGAGGCAGGGTTGGAGGGAGACGAGGAGGAAGAGGAGGTTAGAAATAAAGAAGATGGCTGACACCCCAGCCTAGTACTGTGTATTATTACAAATTGGCGCAGCCGCGTATACTTTCTGTGCGGACATTCAAGATGTGGGTGGACTTCAGCATTGGAGCAAATCAACGCGGTGGCATCCGGATCTTGACCGCAACGCCTCAAGATGAAGAGGAACTAGCTCTTCCAGAAGCAGTGAGCACTGACGCATTTGTTTCCTATCTAAGCACTAAAATGAAGCTCACTCCAGACCAGTTACTTGCTAAAAGAACGGTGAAGATCAACATGACTCTTCAGGATTATGAGAATTTCGTGCTGACTTCAGTAAGAAACGACGCGAAGCCTGCTACCGCTGCTTCACCTGACAGTTTCGTCGAGCTGATCAACAAGTTTCTTGAACTGCACCAAGAACAAAATAGGCAGCAAAATGATTTAATGCGCTTGCTTGTAAACGCGACGGAAAGATTAAGCAGACCGAGTCGCGAACAAGTGAAGCCAGACATTTTTGACGGAGAGTCTAGTAGTCCCGAGTCCTGGCTCACATTTTACGAGTATGCATGCAATGAGAACTACTGGCACAGCGACGAAGATAAAGTGAAAAACATGCGACTATTCCTATCGGGCATAGCAAAGAGTTGGTACGAATGGCGTCTCAACGCTCACAGCAACAAACCATGGATAGAGTGGAAAGCAAGCTTCCTGAGCTCCTTCAGCGAGAACAAGGTATTGCTATGGGACAAAGCAATCACGTTTAAATACAGGTCTGGATCTGCACTCAGCTATTTTTATGAGAAAAGGCGCTTGCTACTGCTGGCGGACTCATCTTTGCCTGAGACGTCTGTGGTTCCGCTTATCATTCATGGTTTAAGTCCGGACCTCCAGAAGCAGATACAAATGCGAGAACCCAAGACGGTCGAAGAACTTCTGCAGGGAATGCGAAACCTCTACCTCCAGGACCTAGGAACCCAGCGTCAACCCATGACACCGGCTGCAAGAAATACCGGGGCCACACGAGGTGAGGAACGACGCCCGCTTGCAAGCTGGAGAGCTACTGCAACACCCGTATCCTTTTTGACCGCCCCGGGAGGCTCAGACCATGGCGAAGAGTTAGAGGACGTAACAAAAAACTAAATGGAGAGGGTCTCGGCTTCCACCTGACGACATCAAGAGAAGCTGTTTATTTGTCTCATACAAGTCTATTGTACATATCTGTTTTTGTGGATGGAAAGGAACGGAATGCGTTAGTTGACAGCGGAGCAAGCGTCATGGTTATTAACGCAAATATTGTTGAGAGGGCGAAAGTAAAAGAGGGAAGACCAGTAGAAGTACACGGATACGATGGAAGACGAGATGTCCACGATAAATGGACTTGTATAACCATATCGTGTCTCGGCAACACTGTCACTGCGCAAGCACTGGTACTCGACGGAGTTCCGTATGAACTACTGCTTTCACGTCCAGTCATCAGTGCACTTCGCCTTAATATCTACTGGACAGGCGAAATTACCACAGAAGAAAAGCACCGCGCTGTCAACGTTGCAGTTTCGCCTTCAAGGACTCCGCGGAAACCATCGTCAGGTGAAGATGTTAGGACGCTTTACCCAGAATTGCTGTGCTTGAAAGGATATCCTACAGCAACTACGAAGTTTGAGGTTCCATTCCAGCTCAGTGATACGACGGTGGTGAGAAAAAAGCCCTATAATATGTCACGAGAGAAGAAAGTGTGGCTTCAGAACGAGATTCAAAAGATGTTGGATGCGCAGATTATCCGTCCATCCACGTCTACGTTCGCTTCACCCATCACCATTGCACCAAAGGAAGATGGAAGTCTTCGACTCTGCACGGACTACAGACAAATTAATAAGCAGACTGAGCTTTTTCCGTTTCCTATGCCACGTATAGACTCTATCATAGATGACACGGGTGGCTGCAGAGTTTTCTCGCGCATTGACCTATGTAAAGGATTTTGGCAAGTTCCAATTTCTGAAAAGTACAAGAAATATTCTGCCTTCATTACGCCCTTTGACATCTATGAGTATAACCGACTTCCATTTGGATGGAAGAACTCACCCGCTTGGTTCCAGAAAATGATGAACGACGTCTTGCGACCGTTTATCGGGAAGTTTTGTAACGTCTACATAGACGATATAATAGTATACTCCCGCAACGAGGAAGAGCACTCAAACCATCTGGCTAGTGTACTTCAAGCACTTTGTGACGCCGAGCTTAAAATTAATGACAAGAAGAGTGAGTTTTTCCAAAGTAAAGTGGTGTTTCTTGGAAGAGTATTTGACGGCCAAACCAAGACAACGAAACAAGAATCAGTTGAAAGAATCGCAAAAATGCAGAAGCCATATGACTTGCACTCTTTGCGGGTATTTCTGGGTCTTGCAGGGCATTTCCGGCCATTCATTAGAGATTATGCGACCAAAACCAAATGCCTTACAGAAATGACTAAGAAGAACGTGCCATTTCAGTGGACAGCAGAGTGTGAATCTGTTTATCACAGCCTTGTGACTATTATTTCATCGGATCCGGTCCTGACTCTTCCAGACTTCAAGTTGCCCTTTGAACTGAACACCGATGCTTCTTATTATGGCACAGGCGCCGTGCTTTACCAGAGAGATACCGACTCTCCACAGAGCCGTCAACAGAGGGTCGTCGGGTACTATTCGTACACATTTTCGAAAACTCAACTGAACTACACGACTACAGAGAAGGAAGTCTTGGCCGTCCTAATGGCCGTACGCTATTTTAGGCCTTACCTGGATGGCAGGAGCTTCAAGCTCTTTACGGATCACCAAGCCTTAACGTACATACTTAACCTCGCCGAGCCTCGAGGAAAAATTGCTAGGTGGGTGAGTGAACTCCAGCAGTTTACTTTCATGGTCCACCACAGGCCTGGAGAACACCTCAAGGACGCAGATGCGCTTTCAAGACTTGCGGTAGTTCCTGATCATAAAAATGTCAACGCAACATTGTTGTGGGAGGGAACTGAAGAACTTAAGTTCCATAACGGAAAGTTCACAGTCCCGGGAACAATGGTGCCTCGAATTTTGGAGCTCTATCACGACTCCCCGCACTCAGGTGGACATGATGGCTTTTGGAGGACATATCACAAGATTCGTCAGCGTTTCCAGTGGAAACACATGAAAGAGGACGTTCAAAGGTATGCTCAGTCTTGTCATCAATGTCAAGTTCACAAGGCCAAGTACCTTCAGAGAACAGACGAGATGGTTTTGCCTCAACATTCCGACGTACCATTTGAAGTCATTCATCTGGATTTCGCAGAGCTCAAGAAGAAGGCTGCAGGAGTAAGAAGAACGCAGTCTTTCCTAGTGGCAATAGACCAGTGCACAAGAATAGTGGCTGCACGGCCGGGAAAGGAAGACGCAAATAGTGTGATCGCTCTTTTGAGTCGGGAGATGTTCAAAAATACGAAAATAGTAATATCAGACAATGGGCCAGCGTTTCTCAGTCAGCGTTTGCAAGATTGGGCGAAGGAACGAGGAGTTATATTGCGACGCTGCGCTCCGTACCATCCTGGCATGGCTGAAATGGCATGGCTGAAAATGTTATGGCTGAAAGAATCATTCGTGATTTGAAGCAGTTCATTGCAATGTATCCAGGTTTTCAGGGTGGATGGAAGTGCTGCTTGGAGGCATCTGTCGCTCATCACAATCGCTCGCACACTGCGAGCATCGGCTGTAGTCCATATTTTGCAGCTTTCGGAAAGGTACCAGTGCTTCCTGCTGATCAAGAACTTTGCATTGCAGACCGCCTGCAATTGTGCGAAAAACGAAAACCTTCGGAAGCCTACCAGCGATACCGGGAAAGTATGAAGAGGAACTTTGACCGTCGCCACAACACGCGGATACCTCAGATTTAACTGAACGATCTGGTGCTTGTCAGAAAAGGCCTTCCCGGCACAAAGCAGATGTACATGGGACCTTATCGCGTGGTGCAGATCGCAGTGCAACATGGCGTTCTCAAAAGGGTCGGTTACACCAACGATGATGGTGTGCTGGAGTTTGCGACCATTGGAAACGTTTTCAAGTATCATCCCAGGAGGGATGAGTCTTCAAAGAGGGGGAGTGTACGTGGACGTGAGGCAGGGTTGGAGGGAGACGAGGAGGAAGAGGAGGTTAGAAATAAAGAAGATGGCTGACACCCCAGCCTAGTACTGTGTATTATTACACAGTAGGGAACCGGCAACCAGAACGGTGGAGCAGAAAGAGCAAGCAAGTTTGGAAAAAAACAGGTTCAGCTGGCTCAATTGTCGCAAGGCCCAGCTTCAGCGAAGTAGTGGTGGGGCTCAGAGGGGACAAAGCAGCCGGCGTCACAGGTGTAAGTAACCACTAGGTGCAGGTCGCTCAAGCTGAAAAGTCACAGCATGTGATAATCACCGGCAACTCGAATATAAACTGGTGCACAGAGGCAATCAAAGAGAGGGTAAGAGGTGACAAGAAGGTTGCAGTAGAGGCGTTCCCAGGACGCAAGCTGGAAGCAGTCATGAGGCAAGCGAGCGCAAAACTCAAAACTACAGATGATATACGAAACCTCGTAATAATTTCAGGTGGTTTAAGCGACGCCCTAAATGAAGATGCAGCAGGACTAGCAATCACAAGGGCGAAAGGCGTCGATGACATGCGCGCCACTTCTCCTCAGGTACAGGTTGTGATATGCACGATACTGGAGGTACCGGTGCGTGATAGGAACCTGCAAAGAGCGGTTGTAAACGCAAACCAAAAGATATGTCGAATGAGTCAAGAGAAAGGCTTTGAGGTGGTGGAAATAAACAGAAATGTGCATAGGTGGGGTGGTTTTCAACGAGACAGAATTCACTTCGATAGGCGGCTAGGTCATGAGGTGGGTTGGCGACTTGCAGGACGCACAGTACCTTTTCTTGGGGGAAAGTGGGTCCTTCGGGGAGCAGGATAGCTAGTAACGAGGTAAACAACCAGGGAGACTCTTTGACAGGTGGTATGGACAGATACGATTCCAAAGTGGCACATGTATGTAAGATAGGTAGAATCCGGGGCAGAAATAGACGTAGCCACGAGCACCGAACCAATTCAGACATAGGGTATATTAACATGCAGGGTGGTAGGAACAGGGTGAAGTGGAAAGAGATAGAAGAACAGCTAAGGGAGGACAGGCCGATGGTATGCGGTTTTGTAGAAACACATCTCAGGGACATGGAACAACCTCCTAAAAATCCGGACTACGCATGCGAATATTGTAATAGAACAGAAGGCAGCAGAAAGGCGGGTGGTATTGGGACATTCATTCGTAAAAGTACAGACTGGCAAAGGGTCAAGCAGGAGTGCAAGGAACATTTATGGCTAAAACGGAAAGTGGCAGGGAAAATGACACACCTTGGTTTCGTGTACTTGTGGACGGGAGCAAAGGCCAGAGAGGAAAACCAGGCAAAGGTAGAGTGTATATCAAAGGACATTCAGGAGTTAGGAGGAGAGTACGCGATAAATATACTAGGAAATATGAATGCGCACATAGAAGATATAGATGGGTATACCAACCCGACAGGCAAAATGATCAAGGATATGTGTGAAAGGCATGGATTGACCATTTGCAACAGTACTGAGAAGTGTGAAGGGCAAATAACATGGGAAGTAGGAAGCCTGCAGCCGACGATAGATTACGCACAGATGTCACATAGGATGTACGATAAGCTCAGGACAATGCACATAGATGAAGGTGGCTCCAGACGTCTGGGTACTGATCACAAACGTATCAAGCTAAATTTTGGAAGAGCAGTGAAAGTGGGAAGAAGACAAGATGAGCAACTACAGGTAAATTTTTATTCGGAAAGTCAAATTGAAAAGGCCCCTAAACAAATTGAGAAAGTAATCACTGAGGATAATTAGACAGTGTGCACATACATGAATCTCATTAGACTGTTTGAGGTAGAGTTTGCTAAGGCACGTGACAAGACACCCCAGAAAAGAAGGCACAAACCCAAAAGTTGGTGGGATGAGGAAGTTAAGAGAGCCATAGCAAAACGTCAGGAAGCCTCTAGGGAAAACAGACATGCTTAGCAGCGGGGGTGATTCGACAGATGATGTTGAAAGAAAAATTGGAAATATTTATAAGCTCTAGATAGGTAGCATCCTTTCTGATCAATGAAAAGATTAGAAGAAAGGATGCTCAGTGGCTGGCAAAAGCACATAAAAAGGACAGAAAGGCAGCTGCGAAATTTTGGAACCATCTAAACTCCCTAAGAAATGAAACAAGCCTAAAAAAGAGGTTTATAACTACAGCTCAAGGTGCTAGGCTAAAAGGGGACGAAGCTATTGAATATATAACAACAAGGCTGACAGAAAAACTTTAACAAAAAAAGTGCCTTATGCACCGCAATAGGCAAGGATGGACCGAGTGGCACAATGGCTCCATTTTCACAACGAGAGTGGGAAAGGGCTTAGAAGAAGGTTCCAAGTAGTACATCAACACGCCCAGAGGGCATACCAATTATGCTGATAAAGACATTGGGTCCGAAGTCTAAACAGACTTTGAAAGAGGCAGTGAGCAGAACAATAATCGATGGTGAAGTCACCGATGGATGGAATCTTAGCAAGATGAGCATGATCTATAAAGGAAAGGAGACAATCAACTATCATCCTATAACAGTAGTCTACAGGCTGGCGATGCAGATAATGAAGGAAAGACTGTAGGCACGGATAGAGGATGAGGGGGTGCTAGAAGAACTGCAGAAGGGGTTTCGGAAACACAGCAGGTTGGAAGACAATCTGTTCTCACTGACGCAGTGCATCAAAATAGCAGGAAAGGATATCAGGCCCCTGTGGCTAGCATTTTTGGATATGAAGGGAGCGTACGATAGCGTGGTTCAAGAGGAATTGTGGGGAATACTGGACACACTAGGCGTGGAAGATGTGGTCACTATCTTTTAAAGGATATCTCTAAAGGTATCAAGGTAAGTGGGAAAAACAGGTATCCAAGCCTGCAGAGGTAAAACGGGGCTTAAGCAGGGGTTTCTCCTTTCACCCTTAATATTCATGATGCACGTACAAGAATTAGAGGCCAAATTAGGGAGAGGTGGACTGGGCTTTAATCTCTCTTTCGTCAAACAAGGTAAGCTCATTGAACAGGCACTACCAGCATTCATGTACGCAGATGATATAGTGCTAATGGCATACAACAAGGAAGATTTGGAGAGATTGGTAGACATCTGCGGTAAGAGGGAGATAGGTTAGATTTCAGATTCAGTAAGGAAAAATCAGCAGTCATGATTTTTAATGACAATGAAGGTAGTGAGCTTAGAATACAAGAGGTCACGCTAGAGATAACAGATAAATACAAATATCTGGGCGTATGGATAAACAATGGGACCGAGTACTTGAGGGAACACAAAATATACGTGTTGACTAGAGGTAACAGGATTGCAGCGGTAATGAAAAATAAGGCACTGTGGGATTACAATGGGTATCATGTTGTGAGAAGAATATGGAAAGGGGTCGTGGTTCCGGGTCTGACGTTGGGCAATGCGGTCTTGTGCATAAGGTCAGAAGTTCAAGCAAGATTAGAAATTGAGCAAAAGTGGAATAGGTAGGCTTGCTTTAGGAGCTCACGGGAATACACCAAATCAGGGAGTACAAGGTGATATGGGATGGACATCATTTGAGGGCAGGGAAGCAAGAAGCAAGATAAAGTTTGAGAAGTGATATAGAGAAATTGGGGAAGAGCGTTGGGCTAGGAAGGTATTCAGCTACTTCTACATAAAGGATGTCGATACAAAATGGAGGAAGTGTACCAGAAAATTGACTGGTAAATACTTAGAAAACAGCAGGGGGCCAAACCAAAAAGTATTATCGGTTAAGTAGAAGGTAAAAGAAGCTGAGACCAATATGTCAAGAATTGGCATGATTAAGAAGTCCGCACTAGAGATCTATCGAAGTTTTAAGCAGGAAATTGCCAAGGAAAGGATGTTTGATAATACTCCGGGTAGTTCTTTACTGTTTGAGGCTAGGACGGGAGTATTGCGAACCAAGACATATTGGGCCAAATACGAAGATTACACATGGTATGCAGTGCACGTGGAGAGGAGGAGGAAACTGCCGAACACTTGATATCATTCTGTTAAGTGCTTCACCTTGTAGATCAGGATGATGGCGCAGAGTTTTTCAAAGCACTGGGGTTTATGGACAGGGAGGGCAAAATAGACTTTAAGTGGCTAGAACTAACTAGAATGATGTTATCTGATTGGTGGCGAAAGTCAAGGCAAGAGTGAAGACTAAACTCTTCACTACATAGTACGAATCCTCAACCTCACTATTCAAAGGAAAAATAAATCTAGTTTTTGATTTATCAAGTATTACGGCTTGGTAGCGCTAGCCATCGTCCGATCTAAAGGGTACAGCCATATCCATCCATCCATCCATCCATCCATCCGGGTAATTGTAGCGAAGCCTCCGAACTCTGAAATGGGTCGAACTCTTCAGTACCTTCTAGTGGGGCTACCCAACAAGGATGCCGCTCGCGCTTGGAGTCCGTGCTTGGCCGTGACTGTCGCCATTGTGTATGCTCCCTGGTTGCCGGCTAAAAAACGCCTTAACAATATATATATATATATATATATATATATATATATATATATCTATATATATATATATATATATATATATATATATATATATATATATATATATATATGGGATATGGCACAACGGGAGCGTTGTCAACAAGGATAAATATATTTATTTCCCAACAGTTTCGGGAGGGGTCCTCCCTTCATCAGGGGATGAGTTATACTAACATGAACTTCCAAACTTCGTTGCTGCCGCGTCCCTCTAGCCTTGGAAGATGTTTGCGAGAGTGAGAGAGAACTAAAAAAGAAAGAAAAGAAAAAAGAAAAAAGACGAAAAGAGTAAAAGAAAAAAAAAGAAAGTAAAAAAGGGGAAGAACCACTGTCAACACTGAGAACAAAACTACATGTCCGTGCAACGCCCACATCCGGTTCTAATCCCGTGCCGGTGAGTTCTCGGCGTGTGTCGGGCCACCCAAGATTGTCGCCGCGGTGGCGGGAGCAGTCCGTGACGCCGTGCGTAAGGAAAGAGTTTCCCCTTAATGGGTCTGTCGGCTCTCTTTCATCTTCGTCCGTTTCCCCTCAATGGCCATCAAGTGGTAGGCGAAGAGAACCACTTTGTGTGTGCATGTGAAAAAAAACAAGAAAGGACAGTGTACACATACGACTCAGTCAGAAAAAACAAGCATGGTCTCCAGCTATCAATCTTCGTCACCGATTTCATCCTGGCTTACTTCTCGGAGGCAGCAAAGTCTTCTGCGGTCCTCATTGATGCCAGCTACTCATGTCCGAACTTTGAAAATAAAATATGCCTCACGCTGTTCGCGCTCGCGTCTGATTGAGAAACCGGACTGCAAAAGAGTTACGCTGATATTTTCAAAACTGTGGTTTGGCAGGCGCAGATGTCTAGATAAAGGTAGCTTCGGCAGTGAAGTGGCGTGGTACCGGTGATTATTGAACCGCAGCCGAAATGGCGTGTCTGTTTGGCCGATATATTCTTGTCCGCAGATGTTGCTGCATACATGCTGCATATATATATATATATATATATATATATGCATGCAGTGCCCCTTAGCACAGCTTACTATTGTTAGGCGGTGCGATTCGCGATTCTCGTCCGACTACGTTGGCCCTTGAACTAGTTTTGAGACCTCATGCTGTCGAAAAGGTGAAATCTACAGTGCGCATTTGTAGAGACACGCTATATTCAGCTTCACCAACTGGGAACCATTGGCGCAGAGTACCCAAGGCTGATTTATATATTATATATTTTAAGTGGTGGGGTGTGCATTTACATTTACAGCGCGGGATCGCCTTATTTCATTCCACGATATTTGCAACACACTACCGTTTAGAGCGATTAACCTTCCCGCCACTCACGCGCAAATCTTCACGCAGGTGCGAAATTCTGTGGCGACAGCTGCAGACTCGCACCTTTCTTTCGCCTTACCTCCTACACCGCATTCATCCATCCTGTTACCCTTCCCCCTCATGTAAATTTTGTGCCTCTTCCACAGCAGACTTGAACCACATCATGTGGCGCTGCCCTAAGCACCCTCTTCCCCCATTCCTGAAACGCCTAATTTCTAGTGAGGAGCAGTGGGAGGCTGCCTTGCGCAGCTCGAGGCCCGCTATCCAGGAGGCCATCCTGGAGTGGGGCTGAGAGGGTAGAGGAGGACTACTTCAAGTAGTTCATCCCCACCACACCCTTTCCTGTTGCCCCCTTCCCTTTAACAAGGGATAAATAAAGTTGTTCATTCATTCAGATTGCCTTCCTCTCCTCTGTTTACTTATGGCTTTTGTAGTTCTGCATGCGCGTGACACAGTATTTGTTTTTTGATCTCACCGCTTTCTGAGCACAGCTAACTTCCGGTGAATCGGCTCAGCTAATCTCAATATTGTAAAACACCTAACCAATGAAGAAAGAGGTAAGAGAGAAGAAATCAGCATCAGACACACCCTTTCTGAATTATTTTGATCTCTTACACGGGTTTTTATGGAGCTCAAATTAAGTAGGTTGGCCGTGTCATACATCAAGGGCGATGACATCATGTGCTAGATATAAATGATGTGCAGGTACGAAAAAATCTTCATCAAGAATGGGCGAGGAGAGAAGAGAAGCCGAGCACATAGCAGTTCCTGCACGGGCACGCGGCTCTTTCATTATTATTCGACTGCAGCGCCGTCTCTGCGGGCAACGCGGAAGGGATCAGGCAGCGAGGCGCGGTCACTCCTTTCAACACTTCTACACTTCTAGTACATGGCTGCCGCATAAGAACAAAAACAGTGCTACATCCTTTCTCTCCTTCAATTTGAAAATTTTTTAGGTCGCTAGCGTCACCTGTGGCGGACGGTGCAACAACGCTCCACTTTGCATAGCCTCCGAAAGAGTGGTGCACAGTTGCAGGTCTCAAACAACTCTCGACTGACGCGACTCTATGGGCCGCAGATGGATGGATGGATGGATGGATGGATGGATGGATGGAGGATGGATGGTGATGGATGGATGGATGGATGGATGGATGGAAGGATGGATGGATGGATGGATGGATGGATGGATGGATGGACGGACGGACGGACGGGACGGACGGACGGACGGACGGACGGACGGACGGATGGAGGATGGACGGATGGACGGACGGACGACGACGGATGGACGGATGGATGGATGGATGGATATGGCTGTACCTGTACCCTTTAGATCGGGCGGTGGCTAGCGCCACCAAGCCGTATACCTAATAAACCAAAGCTATATTTATTTTTTTCCTTAAAAAGTGAGTTTGAGGATTCGTACTTTGCAGTGAAGAGTTTAATTTTCACTCGTGCCTTGACTTTAGCCACCAATCATATAACCTCTCTCAGTTAAGTCTACCCGCTTAAAGTTAATTTTGCCCTCCCGGTCCCTAAACCCCAGTGCTTTGAAAAACTCGGTGCCATCATCCTGAACTATAGGGTGAAGCCCTTTACAGAACATTATCAAGTGTTCGGCAGTTTATTCTTCCTCTCCACACGCACTGCATACTGTGTCTACCCCTTCGTATTTGGCCCGATATGTCTTGGTTCGCAGTACTCCCGTCCTGGCCTCAAACAGTAGAGAACTACCCGAGTATTATCATAGATCCTTTCCTTGGCGATTTCCTGCTTAAAACGTTCGATAGATCTTAGTGCGGACTTCTTAATCATGCCCATTCCCACATGTCAGTCTCCGTTTCCTTCACTTTCTTCTTAACCAATAGTTTTTTGGTTTGGCCACCTGCTGTTTTCTAAGTATTTACCAGTCAACTTCCTGGTTCGCTTCCTCCATTTTGTATCGACATTCTTCATGTAAAGTAGCTGAAAACCTTCCTAGCCTAACGCTCTTCCCCCATTTCTCTCAATCGGTTTCCCAAATTTTATCTTGCTGCTAGCTTCCCTGCCCTCAAAATTATGTCCATCCCATGTCACCTTGTACTCCCTGATTTGGTGTATTCCCGTGAGCTCCTAAAGCAAGCCTACCTATCCACGTTGCTTAATTTCTAATTTTGCTTGAAATTTTGATCTCATGCACAAGACCGCATTGCCGAACGTCAGCCTAGGAACCATGACCCTTTCATATTCCTCTCACAACATCATAGCTATTGTATTTCCACAGTGCCCTATTTTTCATGACTGCTGCATTCCTGTTTCTTTAGTCGTCACGTATATTTCGTGTTCCTCAGATACTCGGTCCCATTTCTTATCCATACTCCCAGA